>JAXQQM020078011.1:0-146552 GCA_034641835.2 Pinus albicaulis
TATACAATGATGAATGCAATATGCTAATATAACTCTGTTTAATTTCTTAAACAGAGTTATCTTTATTCGTTTCTGCACATTTCAATTTGATTAATAATACATTTTCATGGTTATTATTAGATTGAAACAATCTTAAGTTGTATTCACATATAATTACCTGGGTTAGTATTAGAATTTCTTTATCAGTATTTAGCTTAGATTAGATAGTTTTATTTCTGTTAATTTAGTCCCATTTCCACCCATCCAATCCAATCCATTCAGTTATAAGGAAATTGGTCCTTTAAATCCAGTCGAAGCCACCATCCCAAACGGAAAAGGAGTTGTCTTAAGGTCCCGACCGGGTGGTTTTCCCCAATGTTTGAAGCAGAGATTTTCTAGGCTTCAACAGGTTGTTAACCCAAAAATACAATGGTAAACAACTTCTACAACTATCATAATAGGACCACAGCTGTAGTGTAATAGCTAAAGGACAAATCAGCAACAAGTGTTGACGAGATCCAATCAGTGGTACAACTGTATCAGTGTTTTTCACATGGGTTTTTAACAACAGTTTGTTGGTGGGTCTGTAGCAGCAAGGTGTAATAGCATCACTTTTCTGTAATAGCGCCCTCTTAACTGCTCCTATGGACCTCGTGCTCGGGATCTTTGGTGTTATAAATGACATCTGGAAAGACAACACAAAGACCGTCAATATTCTCTAAAAATTCACCATCATTTAGTCATAAAATGAAACGATATATCACAATAATTGGGGAATTTGCAGAGTAATAAAATGAAGGTGAAACAGCAAAAATTTGGATATAAAGGTAAGAAAAAGAGGCAAAGATACTCCCATTTGTTATGGCTATGAGGAAAAATAAGGGAAACAAGTGTAGGAAAAGTGTACAAAACTGACACCCAACAAGTGTCAAAGAGTAAAAGTAGATCATTGAAGTTGAAAGCTCTAAAATATTATATTGTTAATGATGCATTATTCTGGAAAGATCCTGGAGGAGTCTTGTTGAATTGTTTAGTTGAAAGCGTGGCAAAGGAGGTAATGAATGATTTTCACAAGGGAGATTGTGGCGGCCATATATTTTTGAATACCACAAAAAATATGATATTGAGGGCTTGATTTTTTTAATATTCCCAAATTTTCACATCATATTTGGAATATTAGAGTCCTTAATTTTCTTAATGAATTAGGTAAATATGTAATATCCCAAAAGGGAGAATGCAACAATACTTCACACAATATAAGAAATTGTAGCAAGATAAACAATAAATCTAAGTACAAATCAGAATATGTAGAAAGAGTTGAGCCATTTTAGTATATTGGAGAAGAATTAGTTACACAAGTACAAAATATAGGTAGATCTAGCAAAAACGATGAGCTAGGATCACTGTCAAAACATGCATCCAACAGGTACAACGTAACTAGAGAGGCTCTACAGCAAATACTGCGTTGTCTCTTCAGCAAGGCATAAACATGGAGTTGCAGGCTGAAAAGATAAATTTAGATCTACTCAAAACTGGAGCTCTGATGATGCCAAGATTCAAGATCCGTCCAATGTGATGGATTCCCAAGATAACCCAAAAAGGATTTTCCAGATCTACAACTTTGGAAAAATCACCTCCCCAGGGTTTGATCCTTGATTAGCTGGGAAATATAGATCTAAAGCTATATCTAAAGAAAATATGGCTGAAATGTATGCTCATATCATATGTATGCTTGAAGGGTCGATCCCTTCCTCAGATCTATGAGCTAGGAGCTCTAGTTCTAGCTCTCAATCCTCCAAAAGATGATTGTAGTTGTCGCAACACAACTGCCTCTGAAAACTGCACTGTGAGGAAAAGAGAGGCCTCCTTCCTACTGAATTATGCTGCAGTAAACTCCAGGATGATGGTAAGGCTGATGGAAATGTGGAGGAATGATCCTCCACAGGATTGTTAGCTGAAGTACTAGCAACTTCCTTCCTCCTTTCAAAGTTGTAATATGGACAACGTTATTCTTGGAGAGAATACTGTTGCTAGGAGGTCAATATAATTTGGCCTGATGCCATATCTGAAATGTGGATCTGGGAGTGCTTATATATAATCCCAAGTGATGGGAATAATCCTTCACCTTGTTCTCCAGCTGAAGTATTGAAGACAACTTCCACCTTCCAAACTGATCTTCAGAAAACTGCAGTTTTTCAAATATGAATGTTCTGTAGAAAGTAGAAAAAGGAAATGACACTTAAATCTTGATGTATAATGAAGTAAAAACCTCTCCCTTAGATATCACTCAAAGAAAGAGGATGGATTCCCGCCCAGGAACACCCTATGCTAAACAACACCTGCAATCTCTGTTAAACATCCCAAGAATGCAGTGGAATATCACTTGAAAATTCCAGATCTAAAATATCATACATCAAATAATCCAAGACGCCTTTCACCTTTGCCTTCATCTCCTTTATAATGATTGAGCCACCCCAAGCCTTGGCCCTAATCTCAATTGCGCAGTCTCATGTGGACAAGATCTTCCAAGTGGGACTGCGTTGTTTGACCAAATCAACCAAATAGTCTAGGTGCAATGTACACCTCCTCCATCATGTGTGCTTCATTCCTCCACCACTTGATCATTAATGCTCAATGACCCTTTATTTGACATCTTCAATATCTTAGCTGACTAAATCAACCCTCCATGATCTCTCTCATTAAATGAGACATGATATCCAATCTCATTCACATTAGTAGTTGCTCAACTACCTCTTTTTGCATATATAGTATAAATTAATCCACATTCACACACACAAAGTGGATATTTATTATTATTGAGGATTTTGGGTCCCTCCACCCTTTTATTTACTCAATTCATTAAAAAAATCAAGGACTCTAATATTCCAAATGTGATGTGAGAATTTGTAAATATTACAACCCCCCCCCCCCCCCAAGCAAAATGTTGCTTCTCCTCAAGAAACTCCAAAAGTAGATGCAAGGCCATCTATTCCCCTCCATATTTCATCCACATAAGGAAGGCTTCCTCCATTTGCTGCAATAGGTTATGTATGTTTGGTTCCAAAGTTGTCTTTTAAAAACATAAAGAATTACCTCCAACTGTTTGGTTAGATGCCCTCCTTTCATCATGAAGTACCAAGTGACAACCATGTGATGTCCAACATCATCAATACATGGGAGACATAAATTAAAGTAGCTATTTCCACAAAGGAAAAGCTTCATCATACAATACACTCCTCCATCCCATGTTTCATAAACTAGATTGAGCATTGATATGCTCCCATAATTAGTCTTGTTGGATCCAAACTCCATTATTTCAAGGTTATGCAAAAGAATAAGGGAAGAAGTAATATGGGTAGACAAAGAGGTTAAACCATATTCTCCTAAAAATAACCACTGGAGTAAGGCCCTTTGCTGCCATCCTCCATCTCCTCCATGTAATATGGACAAGCCAAACTCCCCCAAAAGCAATCCAAGCAACATGAGATCTTGCTGCTTTCTCTCCTCCTCATGTGCATCATGAAATAGAAGCACACTAATGTACATTTTAGATGTCACATCAGCCCCATACAAAACATCATCAATGCACATCATGAGATCATTATGCCAAGTTTTACACAATACAAAACACATAGACATAGGAGATGTCATGTGGTGGCCAAACTCTCTCAAGTGAAACCAAAATGAACATGCCTTCCCTTGCTACAATTTATCATTGAAAAACAAGGCATGCTTTAGAAAATTATGAGCTATTGGGTGGTATCCATACTCACCCAAGAGCAGCTAGTGCAACCATGCATCCTTCTTCATTTCATACATGTTTTTCAAGGCATGGATCAGAAAAATAGGTTCCTTTGGAGAGTGACAGAAATATCCTAATGGAAACCAGCGTAACCAAGCATGCTGGCCCAAAAAAATATGCAAGTGGTGTGGTAACCCCTTTCTTATCATCCTTACCCATTCACTCCCATGGGGATGATGAATGAGGTGCTGCATAACCATGGCATCCTCCCTTTGTAGAATGCCATCCTTCCTAAACTATTGAAGAGCTTTGCATTCCATGAAATGTTGAAATGAATATCTAATGAGATATCTTAATGAGATTCTCTCTCCATCAAAGGTCCTCCAAAACCAAAGAAGTTTTGGATTTAATGCAAGTAGAATTTTCTCTTTGAGCAATGAGAGGCTCATTGAGAAAGGGTCATCTAGAAGGGATAAAATATTTCTCATTTCAAGATGTCTACCATTTTTCATCTTTGCTTCCATTTCTTCATGAATGAAGCTACCTCCAGAGTGTTCCAAGAATGATGAAACCCTTTCTTTTTCACAGCTACTAAGTGATAGCGTTGTAGATCTGCAAGGTGATACATGCACTGTCTCAAAGTAGGTTACAACACTGAACTCACAATCAGTTTTTGTGCATAGGATAATGCTAATCCCTTTTTCTAAAACTCTACATCTCAACTCAAGGGGTTGAATGTAGCTCAAAAATGATGTACAGGGATATTTTTTAGTCTCCTCCTTGATTAGATCAAGGGTCCTTTGCACTGTGATATGTTTCTGCTTCAAATCAGCATCTTGTTCTAATCCTTGGTTATGCATTGATCTAGAAACCATATGTGCTGAAATTTTATGCATGCCTTGGATCAAATGATGTGTGGGAACCTCTTGAGAGAACCCAAGAGTTCCACCAAATGGGACAACAATGTCTTCAACTACTGGTAAGAGAGATGGTCTCTTTTCTTCAAGTGTACCAGCGTTGGTATCTTCCTTCTCCTCCTCATGCATCTCCTGATCTATGCATGGGACTCCATATGTCAAGAGCTCAAGACTATCTTGAAAATATGCATTGTGCCTCTTCTCTAGATACAAGTACTTTTGCAGCAGGTGGTGAAAGTAGTGACCCCTCCACATCAATCCTCTTCCTCAACTTGTGAAAGAAATCTGAATACTTGGTCACCTTTGCATGCCCTAGGTGCCCAAACCACCAATCTTCTGCTTCATCTAAGAGATGAAGTGCTGCAATTTGAACAACCTATTCTTCAGCTACAAGATGTAGCTTGAAAAATGAATCTAACTCCCTCCTCCAAGCGTAGACATTTTTTGAGGAAGATCCATCAAATGTAGGCAAATAGAATCTATTATGCCTCTTCCTTCTATTACTGCTATAGGATCCTCTTTCTTCCCTAATCTGGAAGAATTGTTGGAGAGTTAGCTTCTCCTTGAAAGCTCTAGACTGTGCTTTGTACTCTTCAACATATATACTGAGAGTCTCATGAGTCTCAGGTTCATGCCTTTCTTCACTTCTATACCTCTCGTCTTCTTCAAAAAAAGTAGGCATAGTGGATCTATGAGGAGATCTAGGATTCTCTGGTCTTCTTTGCTGCTGATAGGAAGTGCTTTCCTCATCAGATCCACTTCTTAGATCTTCTTTATGTTCTTCTTCCTTCATTTGAGAGACCCCTTTGGAGAGATCTTTCATGGATCTAAAGAAAGGAGTGACATATTTTTCATTCTCCATGATAGATCTCATCTATCTGTTCTTGTTTCAATGTAAAAAGATGAAGTTTCCACAAGTTGAGCCAAATATCATGCTTCGATACCACTGTAATATCCCAAAAGGGAGAATGTAGTAGTACTTCACACAATATAGAAATTTGGGCCATTTGTTATAATGGAAGAATCACTACAGAAGTGGGTAGATCTAGCCAAAAAGATGAGCTAGGATCACCCTCGAAACATGCATCCAATAGGTACATCGTAACTGGAGAGGCTTTACAAAAAATACTGTGTTGTCTCTTCAGCAAGACATAAACATGGAGTTGTAGGCTGAAAATAGAAATGCAGATCTACTCAAAACTGGAGCTCTGATGATGCCAAGATTCAAGATCCTTCCAATGTGATGGATTCCCAAGATATCCCAGAAAGGATTTTCCAGATCTGAAACTTTGGAAAAATCACCTCCCCAAGGTTTGATCCTTGATCTGTTGGGAAATACAGATCTGAAGCTAGATCTGAAGAAAATATGGCTGAAATGTATGCTCAGATCAGATCTATACTTGAAGGGATGATCCCTTCCTCAGATCTATGAGCTAGGAGCTCTAGATCTAGCTCTCAATCCTCCAAAAGATGATTGCAACTGTTGCAACACAACTGCCTCTGAAAACTGCGTTGTGAGGGAAAGAGAGGCCTTCTACCTGCTGAAATATGCTGCAATAAACTCCAGAATAATGGTAAGACTGATGGAAATGTGGAGGAATGATCCTCCATAGGATTGCTAGCTTAAGTACTAGCAACTTCCTTCCTCCTTTCAGATCTGTAATATGGATAGCATTATTCTTGGAGAGAATATTGCTGCTAGGAGGTAAATATCATTTGGCCTGATGCCAGATCTACAATGTGGCTCTGGGAGTGCTGATCTATAAGCCCAAGTGATGGGAATAATCCTTCACCTTGTTCTCCAGCTGAATTACTGAAGACAACTTCTACCTTCCAAACTAATCTTCAGAAAACTGCAGTTTTTTGAATATGAATATTCTGCAAAAAGTAGAAAAAGGAAATGGTACTTAAAGCCTAATGTATAATGAAGTACAAACCTCTCCCTTAGAGATCACTCAATGAAAGAGGAGGGATTCCCACCTGGGAACACCCTATGCTAAACAATACCTGCAATCTCTGCTAAACATCCCAAGAATGCAGTGGAATGTCACTTGACAATTCCAGATATAAAAGATCATACATCAAATAATCCAATATGCCTTTCACCTTTGCCTTCATCTCCTTTATAATGATTGAGCCACCCCAAGCCTTGGCCCTAATCTCAACTGCGCAGTCTCATGTGGACAAGATCCTCCAAGTGGGACTACACTATTTGACCTAATCAACCAAACATGTGTGCTTCATTCCTACACCACTTGATCATTAATGCTCAACGACCATTTATTTGACATATTCAAGATATTAGTTGACAAAATCAACCCTCCATGATCTCTCTCATTAAATGAGACATGATCTCCAATCTCATTCACATTAGTTGTTTCTCAACTACCTCTTTTTGCAGATCTAGTCTAAATTAATCCACATTAACACACACAAAGTGGATATTTATTCTTATTGAGGATTGTGGGTCCCTCCACCCTTTTATTTACTTAATTCATTAAGAAAAAAAAGGACTCTAATATTCCAAATGTGATGTGAGAATTTGGGAATATTACAAAATAAAAGGGTGGAGGGACCCACAAACCCCAAAGATGAATAAGATCCACTTTTGTGTGTGAATGTGGACTAATTAAACCTGGATCTGCAAAAAGAGGTGGTTGAGAAACTACTAATATGAATGAGATTGGAGATCAGGTCTCATTTAATGAGAAAGATCATGGAGGGTTGATTCAGTCAAATAAGACCTTGAAGATGTCAAAGAAAGGGATCATTGAGTATTCATGATCAAGTGATGGAAGATCATGTGCAAATGAAGCACACATGATGGAGGAGGTGTTCATTGCACCTAGACTTGTTGGATGATTTGGTCAAACATCGCAGTCCCACTTGGGGGATCTTGTCCACATGTGACTGCGCAGTTGAGATTAGGGCCAAGGCTTGGGAAGGCTCAAACATTATAAAGGAGATGAAGGAAAAGGTGAAATGCATCTTGGATTATTTGATGTATGATATTTTAGATCTAGAATTGTCAAGTGACATTCCACTACAGTCTTGTGTTTTTTAGCAGAGATTGCAGGTGTTGTTTAGTACAGGGTGTTTCCGAGTGGGAATCCCACCTCTTTCTTGAGTAGCTCTGGAAATGTTATAGCATCATTTCTCACCTTCATATGATTCATGATTGCTTTTATGGCTTTGGGCATTCATTCCTACAGACTTGGAAAAATTCACTAAAAACAGTGTAAAAATCCCCATACGCAGTTATGCCCAGCTTTTTCTGCGTGTATACGCGAGTCCACATGCACTTTTCCGCGTATGCCATTAAAATAATTAAAAAATATATAAAAATTCCTTATTTTCAACTGATTTATAGTTACTCATTAGTTCTATTCACCCCGACACGTATTAGCTGTTTCATTGTTGAAACTACTTGGAGGGAGTATAAAATCCCCTCATGTGTATGGCCTAAGGGAGAGAGAGAATTTATTGATATTATACTCTGTTGGTATTCCCTATCCAAGTCTGATTCCCCGTTCCTCCTGCACTTTCCCAGTTCATTACAGGAAACCTTTGTTTCCTTGAGATGCTCATCTCTCTATATGTCATCTCGTATGCACCAGTTTGGAAGGAATCTTAGTGAGGCAAGGGCGGGACGAATCCTGACAACGGTCTGCTCGAAGATCGTGGAAGGATTCAGGTGATCTCTCCACTCGTTATTTCTATACATGCTATTTATAATAGAGAAGTACCATCTTGTTCCCGAAATATACGTGTTAGTGTCTGCTTACATATATGAGAATATTTGTTATTTAAGCATTCATTATGGTTTATCTGATGTTTTATATCGATTTCACTAACATTTAGAGTAGATATATGCTGTACAACCAGTTCTTTGTGCTTGTTTCTTCTTGTCTTTCAGGTTAAGGAAGGACGGTTGCTGGGGGTTTGGACCCCGCGGGATATGCATCAACCGTAGGACCTACGGTGTTTAAGTATCGAGTCAGTTTTTAGTTGAATGAGAGTCAATTTGTGTCGTCAAGTCATCAGTTTTTAGTCATGCATTTCAGTTTGAGTTTTTGATTCCATGGCCCAATGGATAAAGCACTGGTCTGCTCTCCCAAAGATCTGTCGTTCTTGGCACCTCCAAGGAGCTACCATCCCCATTGGAGCCAATGTTAGAGTCAGCCTTTGCATCCTTCCTCCAGTGATCAAACATGCTCTTTCAAAGTGATTTTAAAGTGTCAAGGTCAAATTTTGTCATTTCAATAAGTCTTCAAGCAAAATTTGATCACTAGGCATTAGGTCTAGGGTTGGTTTTCACTCTTTTCAAATTTGTCCAAATGTCAGTCCATGTCACCATTCAGCTGAGTGTGCCATCATTCAGAGGGTTTTCATCATCATGTCAAGTTCCATTGAGTCATTTTACACGTTGTTCATGCTTCAGTTGTGCCTTGGTAAGGTCCATTTCCCTCTCCTAGGGTTTTGGAGGTAATTTCTCTTGGATGGCCAAATCATTGGAAAAACTTGTATCCTGATGTTCACACACCTTACCCTATCCTTAATATACCTTATTAAACACTTCCCATCACTGAGATCCCTCAAATTCCTCATTTTTGCACAAACCCTAGTTTCTAGCCACAACTTGGCAATTTTCTAATGAGCACATTGTTTTCCCCACCAGATATTACTCACTCAATCTACGGGAATTCCACTTTCCTACCTTTTCCTAACATCCCCTCCCTACTTCCAAAAATTTCCCCAAGAATTTAGAAACCCCTTATCCCCTTCATTTAAACTGTTCCGACAAAATCCTTATTTCTACATCAGGATCAGTTTCATCAGATGTTTCAAGAGAATCAAAGATGAAATTTGGGAAGCTGAGAGAGGTTTTTTGTTCACAACATGCCTAGGAAGAAAAACCTCTTTCCACTTTTTACACGGGCTATCACGGTTTTGAAGAAATGTCAAAAATACCTTGTCTCAGGAGATAATCTGTGTTTTTCATTTGATCTCTGCTCTTGCTGTCTTAGCCTCACACAGCCCAGAAAACCCCGACATTTATTAAAAACCTCTTGCATATCTTTTTACTAGCCTAAAATCAAGATCAGTTTTTCCTTATCGGTCGTCTCAGCCCTTTTGAAAATTTTCCGCCGAGATAGACCCGGAGAGAGCCCTCTCCTGTCCTCGTAGGGCTAGCTACGAGGCTAAGGTTGGTTTGATGTTGCCTCGAACCTCGCCTTCTTCAGCCTGAGGCGGTCAGTGCTAACCAGTCCTTTGGTCCCCTCGAATCTATTTTTAATTCTTTAACAATGTATGCAAACACACTCTACGCTCTCGTTATTTTAATGTTTGAATTTTTCAACTACAATGTAAACAAATTCTTAGTTGATTTTGGTTCATTGGTAAACTTAATTCCATTAGCTATCACGAAGAAAATCAATGAAAAATGGGATAAAATAGATGCACAACTTATTCAACAAGACTAGACTATTGTCCATGTGATTGGTGAACTTAGAAATGTGCTTATTCGCTTATCGTTCGATCCACGATTTCAAAAATGTATAAATATAGTAATTGTGGACATTGGAGAAGCATACAATGTGTTTTTGAGTAGAGATTAGTCCAACAAGCTACAAGGGTATTTTTCTATGAATTGGCCAAATTTATATTTTCCGTACCATGGAAAAGATAATTAGACCTGGGTGAACGCAGAGCGATACATGAAACACATCATTACTCCCTTCAATGGTATCAATGAACCAATGGATTTTTCGGATCTCATCTTTGGAAACCGCTTCTTGGAAACTGATCTTGGGTGTTATCTCACGCATCCATCCTAGTTCCACTAGACACGTAGTTGGAGCTCCTTCCTAGGCCAACTGGTGAGAATGAAATCTTTATAGTTAGTGGTAGTAGTAATAATAGTTCTAGTATAGCACATAGTCCTCGTAAAATGATATTTGGACATTGTGTTTTGATGGTTCCAAAACATAGGAGGGCTCTTGACCTGGTTGTGTTTTAGTAGACCCATGATAGAGGAAACATCTGATCTACAATCACTTGGAATTTGAGTGCATGAACAACACTGCAAAATATGAAGCACTCATATTGGGTTTACGAAACCATTAGCCTGATATTTACTTGGAGACCTTCATAGGTGTTAGTATGAATCTTAATCACAAATGTCTGAAAAATACCATAGTTGTGCATAACAAACAGCCCTAACATGTTAATTTTATGATATCTAGAGATGCAGTTAGTTGACCAATACAAAAATGTTGTAAAAATCTAGGTCTATGCATCAAAAGACATTAACCAGTAAATAAAAATGAGATTTACTCCATGCATCCAATAGAGAAGACAAGAATATGTTGAATGAATTTTATATTAAGGGCACCTGGGAGGAAAACATAGAAGGATGTTACCAGTTCTCCTCAATGGGATGGGTTCTTGTAAGTCCTCAGCACTTCAGATCTAAAATTCCTCTCTTGATGGTGTAGAAAACCCAGACAAAAATGGAACTCAAAGGGAGCTCACAAGCAAAAAGATAGAAAAATATGACAATGATGGTGGATCAAAGTTAGACCAAAAGTATAGATCCGGAGTGATCTTTAGGCAACAAAAGGTAGTGAGTGAATGGAAAAACCCTTCTGGTTATAACAAAATATTGAGTTAGTGTAGATATTGGTGCATAATTAAAATATTATTAACCAAATCAAGATCCAACTTTTATGGAATATTTTATTATATTTGTTGAAGGGAAAAAGAATTTGACTTGGGTCAAATCCCTTTATTTGTAAATAATAAATAAATAAATGATTTATTTATTATTTTAAGTATGTGATTGAGTAATAATCAAATAAATAATGATTTATTTAATTATAATCAATTATTTAGTCCAATTTAACAAGGAATATTATTTAAATAAGGTTTAAATAATTATTCCTAGAAAATAATAAGATAAATAATAATTTATCCAATTAATTTTCCTATTTTGGGTTAAATATGACCAGGAATATTAATGAAATTGTTGTTTAACTAATTATTCCTTTTAGGAAAGTCAAACAAATGTGTATTTGTTTAATATTTGCTCATGGGTTTCCTGTTTAGACAATAAACAACTTAATAAAGGTGGTTTACTAAGTTATTTTTCATAATGAAAGCAATTTTACTGAGGGTAATATTGGTCTTACATGGTGTACTTAGGTCCATCTAATAGTAACAGGTTAGATGACCAAAAAATAATGTAACAGATTGCCCCCTAGTGTGCGAGCATTAGGAGCTAATCGTATGACCGAAGTATGTTGTAAGAACTCAATCACTAGACACCGAAGGGGAAGTCAAAGAGAGAGAAATATAAGGTAGACCAAAGTGATAGAGGACTAGACCCTAAGGAGGCGAGACTTACAGGTGCGAAAATTCTCTTTTATGAGTGAGTAGCTATGCTATAGGCAGCAGGGGAGGCATACCTATGCCCACCAAGACAAAGTATAAAGAATAATGTGTCCAGTAAGCAAGGGATTGAACAATATAGTACATGTTTGCATAAACATGAGCCAAGTAAAAACATGATAATGAATCCCACATACATACTATGCCTGGGATAACAGCCAGGACTTATACAATAATATCTGAGTACATGAGATACAAATACAACCCAAATGCCCCTGTAAACAGGAAAGGGCTCTGAAAATCTGACTGATACATGCAAACAAAAAGGCGCTGCAAGCGGCTAAGGTTGACATCATCAAATCTATGGAGCTGCATCAAAGGCTGTAATGATGAGGTCATCCGGGCATGTGGGGGGCTACTTGTAGGGCCACCCAATCATGAGGGCTAAAACATCTGACACACACCCGAGAATCGTCGATATCAGCTGTTGCATTACTTAACCATCAAGTATACAGATCTCGATCATTCTGAAAAAGAAACTGGAGTTGAGAAACAATCAAGTCAAAGGGTGATAAGGAGTCCCTTTGCCTGATCCGAGGCATCGAACAAGAGTGGAAGCTGGAACCAAGATACATCTCCCTCTAGACCTCTCTTCTGGAATGAATGATTTGATGTCGACAGAAGGAGGTCCGCCATAGGTGAGGCAATAAGGGATCCTCAACTAAGGCGCGAGAGAAAATAGTAGAGCAACTGACTGACACCAGGGATGATGATGAAATTGGGGGTACTGAGTAGCGGATGGATGATTTCCCTTGTTAGAGTATAAAGGGCATGGATGACCTGGCAGCAACTAACACAATATCATGGGGGATAGGGGACAGTAGGACTGAAGGCTATAATGTGCGACACAAGAGAGGAACCAAGCAATGAAGGATGGAGGACTATAGCAGGATACAAAGGGACTTGAGATAGACTCCATGAATTTGATGATGACTCAACTCAAATGCTCTAAACAAGGGTGATCCGATGATGTTGCCACAAAGAAAAGGTCCTATGGGGACCATAAAAACATGAGTACATGATGGTTACTCACGACGAAAATCAACATGAGCATGAACAAGTATGAAGACAAAGTGGTGCCCCAAGTACAAGTGTTTCAAGTGAAGAAATTCGATTCTAAGGAGTGGTGAAGTGACCCTTCTTGGACGAAATGTGTCCTAGTGAAGTATCAAATCACAAAAAAGTAATAGATACCCATTTGAGGGCTCGGTGAGAGCTTTCCAACGGTACAGACAGTTTTTCAAACTGAGCTATGGTTTGGTTGCATCAGGCGGAAGAAAAAATATGGGGTTTTTCTTTTAATAAGGCATTTTCCCTCCAAATTCACTCATTTGCATCTGGAGCTATGGTGAATGTAGAGAGGAGAGAAGGCCCTAAATCTTGTGGCACGTGTAGCGGACAAACCGACTGTTGGAATCAAGATCTGTCAGTTGTAGGTAAGAGGCCTTACCCTACTCTTTCATTTAAGTGGATTGAAAGTTCAGTTTAGGTCCGAGAGCTCAAGAAAAAATCCCTGCTCCTCTTCACGGACGAGTTGCACTTTTTGGGGAAAAACTACGACCTGAGTAGCAGGTTTTGCGTAGAAAACTGCGACTTGTCCCAGGATTAGGCCTGAAAAGTGCGACCTAACATAGAGGGGTTTTTCTATGTTGTTTTTTGGATGAGAACTAGGTTTTTATGTTTGGATACAGTCTTTCCTACCTGTACACTGGAAAATATTATGGTTTTGTGTAGATATGGCAGAATTAAGAATCAACTAGAGAGAGAGAGAGCCCTGGGCACATTACGGTCAGAGATACGAGAGGATCAGGGTGTCTGTAATGCATTGGCCAAGTTTGGGGTTCTTAATTTTGTGGAGAACCCTCTGATGAGAGCTGGAGAGGCCTTATTGGCCTAGATTTTCAGCTATTGGGACCTGGACCATGATCTCTTTATAGTGCAGGGGCACCAGATCAAGCTGATGGTCTAGGATATATATTTCCTGACTAGTCTTCCACCACTTGGGATGGTATATAATACTCAACCAGTGTTACCGCGAGGGAGGAACATCATGGAGTTTGTAGAGTGCCATTGTTGACCAGGTCTCCATGTCAAAGGGACACGGATAACCATCGGGGATATAAAGAGGTTAGAGAACCGTGCTATGGCCATAGTGGTGTTGCAGATCCTGGGAAACCAGCCACTCCACAACATCACTGGAGGGCATATGATGCTTGTGGAGAGTGTGTTGAGTGGGATCTACTATGGGTGGGCCCAGATGATGTTGTCATCGTTGAAATGATAGTTGTTGATATTGAAGCAGCAAGTGAACCATGACTATACATATGGTATAGTTTTGTCCTCCCTCTTCTTTGAGAATATCCTGACACTTCGACCTCACATATAGCTCCAGGATGGGGGCCTGAGACAGCCCAGGATGTGCCGGTGGGGGTGACTACTGTGCAGAGGAGGAGGTGGGGCAGTCGGACAGGTGTTCTGACCTGAGTTCTTTGCTAATTGGGATCAGGTGCCATTGTACATGGATGACTATCCTTATAGTGGGATGAGTTATCATGGGGACCTGGATTTTTCACTACCACCTGGTCGAGTATCGGGGCCTGATGGTAACTAAAAAATTTCTAATCTTTTATTTGCATTGTAAAGTTTCATAATATTGTATATGGTACTAATTATTTCAGTTTTGGTATGCAGATACAGCACCAGTAAAACCGGCTGGGTATATGGGACGGCCTGCAGTATCACGAATTGCTGGACCTAGTGGATCGAGAGCGCCACAAAATGACGATGCAGCAGCCCTCCTGGAGGACATCCGTCGTAGATATGGGAGGCTTTTGACTTCTGTTTCAGAGCGCGGCTGGCAAGACCTAGATGACAAGTACATAGAGCCATGAATTGGTCTACCCTCGGAGTGATGAGGGTCATGCGATGCATGGCGATGGCCAGACAGGGGATGCATGATCTACGAGTTGCAGGAGCACATCCATTGGCTCAGGATCCTCTAGACAGTGATTAGTGTGTAGGAGCAGATGATGCCCCAAATTTTAAGTTTTTGTAACATGTTATGGGCATGTCATATGTATCAGAGTTGATTGACTCTAAAACATGTTATATGACACATATTATGGATATGCATTGTTTTGATGGTTTTATGTTATTGTCTTGTGTTAAATGCATGTGATAAATGTCAATCTAGAATATTGTTTGCAATGCTATCTACATAGTGATTTTGTGCTCTAGGTACATGACTGAATGTGATGATTTCAAATTCACGCATCAAAATTTTCGCTTGTAAATATCTTCTAAAAAGGATAAGATTATGCACACGATAGACACCATTCAATTGCATGACAAGAAGCAGGGAATCTAAACAAACATGAAGGTGGAGGATGTGATGGGAGAAATCATTGACTAATAAACCTCGCACTGCATCATATTCGGCTTGATTATTGGTAGAAATACCAATGCATACACCGTTCAAGAGAACAAGCGAATGCAAGGGGGTAAAGATGGCCCAACCTAATGAGGCTAGATTCCAGGAGTAGCGACTTGCACCATCAGCATAACTGATATAAGGTGTGGACGAGAGGTCCATCTGAAAGGTGCCATAAGACAATAAATGGGAGGATGATGAACAATGATGGCAACCTGAGCACAAACTATAAATCAAACACACACTGCGAGAGGGAGTGATCTGAGTAGGATGTCAACTACTCGCACGCCAAAATTTAGGTGGAGTGTGGGAGTTACCAGAGGTGTAGATTGTGCTTAGGCCATGGAAGTCACCATAGACACAGATGGTGCCATCCCGCTTATGGGTGAGAAAGATGAAGTCAGGGGTGGACAAGGCTTCCATGATGTCATCATCACAATAGAAGGTGGAGTTACTGGAGGAAGGGAGACCACATGATGCAGCGAAGCTAATTGACTCATCATCATGAGAAAAAAGGTTCACATGTGCATCTTCACGGGGGATGATGGAAGGACAAGAAGATAAAGGATCCTCCGATGTTGAGCCTAGGGTGATCGCTGAAGGGAGCTCAAGCATAATAGAAGGGGAAGTATCAGAGGGAGTTTCCACCAAGGGTCTCATGGATGATGATAGGTAGAGGATGGTGGCTGCAGGCTCTGTCATCTCGACATTAGGAGGGGGAATGCCGATGGGAGCGGGTAAATCCTAAATCTAGACTGCAACATACTGTGCAAGTACGAGAGAGGCGTATTGGTTCTGTTCAACCTCGTACTCCCGAACTACTTCTAAAGAGGCATGGTAATGCGTAAGGTGGGGACAATGGTGGGAATAATGGCCATGGAGATCACACAAAGCACAAGGTTGGTTGGTGTGAATAGTCTTAGGGTTCTTGGCTACAATCAAGGAAGAAATAGAGGCTTCAGGGACCGTAGACTCAGGGAATGCAACATTAACGATGGGCTTGATACGGGACAATTTAGGACAGGTATGGATGCCATGACTGATGACATCACACAAAGCACAAGGATTTGGAGGTGGAAGAGGAGCAAGATCAGTTGAGGTAGCATTGTCTTTTGATGCCCGCTTGCGAGCTTTTCCCTTTTTACCTGAAGTGGTCACAATAGGAGAAGGTTCCTGTTGAGGTGGTTGAGGCACTGTAGCAGCGGGAGAAGTCATGGGGACCGATTGAACTAGGGTCAAAGAAAGGTAAGGTTTGGGTTGACCAGGCGAGATAGTAGTTGGGGGATCAAGGTACCAGACAGGAATTCCCAAGGTCAAGTTAGGGAGAGATAGGGTAGCCATGACAGGTACGCTGTACACTCCAGGAGAGGGAGTGAGGAACGGTATCTAACCGAAGGGGTAATGGCCAGGCAGGACGACTCCAATATGGTTAAGACCTGGAGGAACTGTACCAGGAGTGTAGAGAGGCTCATGGATACCAACTGTAGGTGAAGGGCCAGGAAGAGGGGGTCCAAAAGGCTGAATCGAAGGGCTAGGAGTAGGTTGTGGAGGGTAAGGTTATTGATTAGCCAAAGCAGACTGCTTTAGGGAAGCCCGAGACGATTGCATAATGCAAACATTCGATGAGCTGGGATCAGAGATAGGAGGAAGACTAGGGAATGTACCAAGCAAAGATGAGTCTTTGTAAACTCTGAGTGAGACACTGGTCAATGGATCAACAGTTTACTTATTGGCCACCGAAGAGATGATGGACTCAGGGGAGGTTTGAGACTTCGGTTCATAATATTGCAACTAATCAATGGTGACTATATTTCCGTTATGAGGGAAGGAAATATTGCAATGAATCGCATATGGGATAGCAGACATTGCATAGGTGTAGTTACGACCCAATAGAATTTTGTAATCTAAGGGGGGGGGCATCAATGAATTCTACATCAACACAAACAGTCTTGCTCGTAAGAGTAATAGGACAATTACGAAATAAGCTAATGGGCTGGGAGGCATGGCCATCCCATGCACAGAGAGTGATATTGGAAGGAGCCAACTCAGGTGATCCGAGTTGCTTCCAAACCGAAGCGAACATCACACAAGTGGATTCCCCCTCATCAATGATACAATGGGAAACGTTGGCGTTCTAGATCCTGACTAGGATTTGGAAAGCGATGGAAGCAGTAAGAGGAGGATTTTCTGACTGGTCAACATCAAATAAAATCAATAGATCATTTGAAGGATATACAAAACCCATGTCAGATAGTATAGCTTTTTGTTGTGAAGGGCATGACTAGAGGATTTCCGGCGTTGAGATGATAACAGGAGATTGCGCCAAATCATATACTATGCTATACGAATTGACAGCTTTTCCAAAAGCAGCATTTCAGCATAATGGTCCCTTAGGGATATTGGTATGAACCTCTACCTTAGGCTGAAGGATCTACAAAGGACCATTATGTGTCAAAAGAGGCTCTATATAACCTAAAGAAGGGGGCTCAGGGACAAACATGGCGGGAGGCTTATTGTACTGACGGGACCAAGTATGAATGTTGATATCTATGGTTATAGGTTGGTCAAAATTCATCATGAGAATCTAGTAATCGGAGGTACCAGATGGAGGAGGTTCAGTGGCCATCTAATCGTTAGGTGGTTAGGTAGCCATGAATCCTTGCTGAGGGAAAGGATTAGTAAACACATCCGGCTGACCAGGTGCAGCATTAGGAGGGATGGAAGGGGAGGCTTGTTTTCCACACAATGTTGCTTGAGACTCCCACATCTTCTTCACCTGTGGTAAAAGAGGAAAATCATGTGTGTCATGACCATAAACACCACAACAAGAACAAGGCTTGTTCGTGTGAACATACCTGTCCTACTTGGGATGAGTGCCGTGTTGTTGGTTAGCAGTGTTAGGTGCATTTTTTTTCAGATTAGATCCAATATTACCGGAGCCAAATTTATTTTGAGCGTCTTTCCTCTTCTTTTTGGAAGGAGGAGGATTAGTCGTGCCCTGATGTGCATACACCTGCCCATGAGGGGGCGGTGGCTGCTATTGCGAGGGTTTAGAAGGTAAGGGAGGGGGAGGTGCTAATGCTGGAGGAGCTGGAGCACCAGGTTGAAAATATAGGTAATAAGGAGGTTGGATAACATTGTGGTAAACAGGAGGTTGGGAAAATGGAGGAGGCATGCCGTATCCTGGATACATGCTACCAAGAGGGGGAAAAGTGCAGGAGGTGCTGGCCCCCCCCTGAGGAAAACCATAGCCCATGGGAGGCTGAGCGTATGGACGAGAGAGAGCTCCAATGATACCGTCGGCGGCATGATATGCCCCCGATGCGTTGGCACCACCGGGTCTAGGAAGATCAGGGAGAATAGTATAAACATAACCCGACTGAGCATAGATCAGGTTATATTTTAATGCAATTTGGAGAGCGGCTTCTTCGGTTTGAGGGAAATTCGATGCAACATCCTTTCCAATAGCAGGCAAGAGATATCTAAGGAACCAGTACATGTAGACATGGTCTTTGAAGGTAGGGGCTCGACATAGGCTCTTTCTTCTCCACCACTCCTGAACATGATCAGATAGGTGGGTCACAGAAGATTTATGGAAAGAAGTCAAAAGTTCGGTATAGGTGTCATAATGAAGGGGATGCTGGAAATAAGATATAAAAGCTCGGGAAAGAGTCGCAAAGGTGGTATGAGAGGATGAGGCCTAATCAACATACCACTTAGAAGCTTCACCAATAAGCATATGTTGGAACAACCGAAGATGGACAAAGTCACCGGTAATGGAGTTAGATGAACACCACATGTGGAAAGATCGAACATGATTTGTAGGATCTTCTCCAGCAAGGCCTTCAAACTTGGGGATGTTGGAAAGGAGCTTGGTGGCATAGCGAGGGCCAACTAGTGTCATGGTATATAGGTTCATTTATCACTTGGTTAAAATCGGGAAGGGCGCGCTGCCATATAGGGGAGAGAGGAGCAATAGGGGTAGTTCATTGCCGGTCCCACTATTAATATTCCAGCATTAGGACCGGGGCTACCACCAGCATTAGGTCCTGAACCAGACATGGTGAAGGTGATAGGGGGAGAAACGCAGGCAGAACCAGAGGGGGAACCCAATGAACCAGAAGAGGAGTCTAAGTGTGGACTCGGTGGAGGACTAACTCAAATCTTACATGCAGGAGTAAGTATTCCTACCAGAAACTGAGGATGAAGGCCAAGATGTCTCTGAGATAAATGATTTGGTGGCGCAATGGTGAAAACACAAACATGGCACAAAGGGAAGAGAGACCAACAAGGGTGAAGAGGTTTAGGATCAACTGATTACAATGTTGAAACAAGGGCAAAGAGGTACAGGATCAATTTATTTCAATGTTAAATTATTTGCTTGGCAGTGTTAACCAAGCTCTTCTTCACTTAGGGTGTGTGTGTAAAGTGTGTAAATTTTATTTTTTAAACCCAAACGTTTGAAGAGAAAAAGAAAAAGTGTGTTGTATAACTATAAATAAACCTACAGATAATAGTATATGAAACTGAAATAATAGAAAATAAACAGCTAATAATGAAATATTCTAAACCCAAGGAGGTGGCCCTCTCAAAAAGTAATCTGTAGGTGGGAAAAAATCTAGTCAAAACACACCAAAATAGCCAATATATCTAAGGTAGGGAGGGGCAAGGATCTAAAGGTTAGATTTGCTAGAAATAGGTGCAGACAAACAACAAAAAATCAGAGGAATTTTTTTTGTAAATGAGGTGGCGAAAGGCTATAACCTGGAGGGAAGCGAAGGGGACCCTAGAGGAAAACCCAAACAAAACTAAAAGGAGGTGATTTGGATGGATAAACATCCAATCTGAAGTGGATCTGAAGGTAAGGTATTAGATCTAAAAAAAGGTTGAACACTCTAAAATTTCAAACAACCTGCAACAGCTAAAACTCTTCCACAAAAGGTGGAAGTGCGAAGCCCTAGGGGGCTAGGTTCCCACTTTATTGAGAAAAAAATAACAATTACAGGTCCCGAAATGGGTGGAGACGGAGGTCGAGACAACCACTGAATAGAGACAGGAACAAACCAAAAAACTTTGACAAATCTCCACTTAAAAAAGTCCGAGTCGCGGTTTACGACACGATTTTGGAGAGAGGTGAGGTTTAGGCCTATTTCTTCCCATGGAAGTTCGGGTAACGAGGTTTGGCCAAAGTCTGACACACTTAGGCACTCTCGGGGAGTAGGCTTCAACGAGAATGTGTCGTCTTAGCTATGGGCGATGTCATAACTTCTGCACAATAGGTCCAAAAACACACGGAAGTTATAATTTTAAATGTTTTAGGGTTTTATAAGTTAAAAAAAACATCAAGAAAAGAAAAAACAAGAGGCCGAAGAGAAATCCTAGGGTTTGAAGCAGCTGGATATGCAGGGATTAGAAAAACGACAGCGGTCGTAATCGTAAACCCGTGTGGAGTCGCCATTTGTTAGTATGAATCTTAATTGCAAGTGTACAAAAAAATACCACTTTAGCTATGCATAACAAACAAACTTAACAACAAATATGGCTACCAATATCCTTAGATCTGCAATTAGGTGATCAAGCTAAATGCTGCAAAAATCTAGATCTATGCATCGAAAGACATTAAGCAGTGATAAAAACGAGATTTACTCCATGCATCCAATAGACAAGACATGAATATGTTGAATGAATTTTATATTAAGGAACCTGGGAGGGAAACATAGAAGGATGTTACTAGTTCTCCTCAATGGGATGGATTCTTGTAAGTCCTCAGCACCTCAGATCTAAAATCCCTCTCTCTTGATGGTGTAGAAAACTCAGACAAAAAATGGAACTCAAAAGGGAGTTCACAAGCAAAAAGATAGAAAAATATGACAATGATGGTGGATCAAAAGTCGGACCAAAAGTATAGATCCAGAGTGATCTTTAGGCAACAAAAGGTAGTGAGTGAATGGAAAAACCCTTCTATTTATAACAAAATATTGAGTTAGTCTAGATATTGGTGCATAGTTAAAATATTATTAACCAAATCAAGATCCAACTTTTATGGAATATTTTATTATATTTGTTGGAGGGAGAAAGAATTTGACTTGGGTCAAATCCCTTTACTTGTAAATAATAAATAAATAAATTATTTATTTATTATTTTAAGGATGTGATTGAGTAATAATCAAATAAATAATAATTTATCTAATTATTAATGAATGCTTTAGTCAAATTTAACAAGGAATATTATTTAAATAAGGTTTAAATAATTATTCCTAGAAAATAATAAGATAAATAATAATTTATCCAAATAATTTTCCTATTTTGGGTTAAATATGACCAAGAATATTAATTAAACTATTTTTTAACTAATTATTCCTTTGAGGAAAGTCAAACAAATGTGGATTTATTTAATATTTCCTCATGGGGTTTCCTGTTTAGACCATAAACAACTTAATAAAGGTGGTTTACTATGTTATTTTTCATACTGAAAGCAATTTTACTTAGGGTAAAATTGGTCTTACATGGTGTACTTAGGTCCATCTAATAGTAATAGTTAGATGACCAAAAAATGGTGTAACAGTGGGGAAAATCAACTTTCTCCACAAGTTCATCTACGATTACTCTAAGAGTGTGAAGCCAAAAAGAGAAATGGTAAAGAAGGACACGATCTACAGATGTGAAAAAATGGAAAAGGACGTGTTTTCCCATGTTAGGCAAGCCATTGCAGAAGCACCTTCTTTGTATAATCGAGATTTCAGCAAATATTTCTTGCTCTACACTTTCTCTTCTCACACTTCTCTCACCGATGTGCTTACACAAAAGGATGATCAAAACCACGAGGGGAAAATATCTTTTATGAGCACTAGCCTTCAAGGACCTAAACTCAATTACCCCACCATTGACAAACAAGATTACGTAGTATACAATGGGGTGAAGCACTTTTGGCCCTATCTCTTTAAAAATAACTGCATTATATTTTGTTCCACACCCAACACTTAGGCTCCCTCTCCCTAATTAAGAACTAAATGTAGAGAAAAACTCTAAAATTTATGGTACTTTAAAGAAAAACGATATACAATTATTACACAATATTCCATTATTAATTGAAATGTTTATATATATATATATATATATATATATATATATATATGATTTTAAATTACATAAATATTTTTATATAAATTTGGTAGTGAGTATAAGTTAATATTACTGGTTCTCACAAGATTCAAGACTGAGCTGACTACCACTAACTAACTAACCAGTAATGTGGAAGAAATTCAATATATGATTCAAAACAACAACAACACCACACCCATTGTGAATGTGAATTTGAGCTAAAAGACGTCTTCCAAGCTGAGAGCGTGATGGAGTAATGAAGGTTGTGGTAACGAGCAGTGACTGATCCATCCCTTCTTGACACTGAATTAAGCCGATGTTTGGGTGTGAGGTCTAACATAACAAATAACATAGAGTGACGTCGTTTGAATAATTGGCACCCAAACTAAAAACTAAAATAGAGTCACGTCATTTGATTAATTGGAAAACTAGTACATATAAAGAGTGAGCTCTCTTCTTTTTCCCATAATCTCATAAAAGTGACTTTCGAAATTAGGTGTTTTTTTCACATAAATATATCGCAAATAGATTTCCGAGGGCAATCTATATCAACTTATATTTCATGTAATTTTCCTCATCATAACTAAATTCATTCGATGGAGAGGCAGGAACATATTTTTTCGTTTTTTGAAATAGTTGGGGAATCAACAGAAAATGTGCGGCAGTTTTTGGAGGCAACCAACTGGAACCTTGAGGAAGCGATATAGTTATTCTATGCTCATTCTAAATTTCCATCGACTTCTACTTCTACTACTTCCAATTTAACTCATCATGCTCTAGTACCAGAAGACCCTGATTATGTACGTGCACCACCTCTAGTTAAGAGAGGAGAATTATACGATTATGATTTCATAAGAAGAAGAGATCAGCAATCGTCCACTGAACCTAATTCTGCCAGCTGGGATTTCTGGGGTAAAGGAAATGATAGATTGGAAGCAGTGTATCGCCCACCAATCGAATTGATATTGAAAGGCAGTTTTGAGCAGGCGAAGGTGGAAGCTGCAGGCCAAGGAAAATGGCTCATCGCAAATATACAATCCCTAAAGGAGTTCAGCTCTTATATACTTAATAGAGATACTTGGGCCAACGAAGGTGTGAGGGAGACTATTAGTGCATTTTTCATTTTCTAGAAAATTTATGACGACAATGAAGAAGGGTGAAAGGTGTGCACCTATTATCATTTGAGTGAGCTTCCCTCAACACTTGTTATTGATTCTATCATTGCGCTAAAATTCAAAGCTTGGACAGGCACCATCAATCCACAAAAATTTCTACAGGATTTGATACCTTATTTGGACAAGGGCCCCAAGGAATTTAGGCTTCGAAGGAAGAAGCTGGTGACATCAAATGTTAATAATGCACATGAACAACAACAAATATTACAAGGGAAAGGGAAAGGGTAAGCCGTCTTATCTAACTTTGCTTCTTTGGAAATCAAGGAAGATAATGCAATGGAAATAAAGGAAGATAATGCAATCAAGGAAGATAATGTAGTGGAAAAAAGGAAGATAATGCAGTGGAAATAAAGGAGGATGATAACAGAGTACAAAAAGCAATGAAACAAGAGTACCCAGCTCTCACAGAGGAGCTAAAGCCAGTACAAGGTGATAAAGTATATACATGACAATCCTCTCAAAATTGCAAAACTTACGGTTGTTGAGTATTTTTTCGTTTTATTCTCCTAATAAATTTTGTCATTTTATTCTCACCTGACCCATCGTTACAATGTATATATGGTAGGCTTAAATGTAGACATTTCAAACCATGTAATTTAAAATTAAAATTTACACATTTCAAAATATCAATGTGTTTCAAGGTGTTTCTAGGATTTTAATAATTATTAATAATAGTTAAATATATTGTAGATATTTATTTTTATAAATTACTTTAAAATATACTAATATCATTCTTTCAAGCTTGAACCTGATCCAAAGAGTGTTGATATTGGTATCAAGATTCGAGTAAAAAATGATATTGATATGGAGAATAATAGACATGAATGTAGGCTTAAGAGTATCATAGGAGGCATCAATTAAAGGACTTATATTGAACATATTGACCACACTATGGATTTGGCAGCATGGACACAAAAAATATGGGATGATATGCGGTGAGTAACCAAAAACATAAGAATATTTCCCAACCCAACAGTAATCAAAATGAAATGAAAGAGTGTTGTTAAAGCGTGACTTGCTTTCATTAATAGATCCAGTATCCAATTTTCTCAATTTCCCCAACCATTTTTGGTCATTACTTCCTTATTTTTGCTGAGCTTGAGAAGGATAACATATGCTTGATATGTAAGTTAATTCTTTGGACAAATATCTCTGAGTAGTTTTAACAAACCCTGAGAAGGAGTGGTTCATTTATGTCATGTTTGGTGAATCCATTGGTGTTTGATAATTTTATGAGTCCAAAAAATGTGTAATTAAACTTCATTTCCATGTTTAGAGAGTTTGGAAAATAGGTGAAAAATACTCTAGTCTCAAAAGGAAGAAATAAATACTTAAGATAATCTATTTTCCATGTTCGGCTAACATATTCATTTAAACAAGCTTGGAATAGGAAAATAACTATGCTCATGGAACCTTGTATCATTTTTTCACGATACTGACACAAGAAAATGAACTCTTCTCCAAGATTAGATCATGGCCTTAGATGAAGTGTTACCACATCTCAAAGAACTCCACCTTATCTTAGAAATTGAGGCTAAGAGGAAGTTTTTTTAGAACAAAATTTTCTTAAGGAATCTACACCCTACAAGGATGTTGTGAATGGAAAGCCCTCTAGTCCAATAGATGAACCTCAATACATCTGAGGTTCCTACATTGTAGCTTAAATGAATCAACCACTTTCCATGGAGGTTAATATTCCTAAGGTAAATTACCTTTTTTTAATTGTTCTGTACTCGAAAACAATTTTGTGACATGTAGTTTGAATGGTTTCTACACCAAATAACATGATTTAGATCAACTGGTTATTTCAACATGGAAACCAAAATTTAATGTCTATTTATGGTCCAAAGACATTTTTATTTTGAAATTTTAAACATAGGAAGATTTTGAGAAATTACTGAAGGATGGACCATGGTTTTGGGGAACAAATTGGCTCTTGATTACCCTTTGGCTTCTATACTTTGATGCTAGAAAAATGTTGGTATAAAAAATGTTGATATGGCCTAAATGTTCCTAAATGTTACTAAATGTTCTATTAACCAGATGCGATAAAATGATCTAGAAAATATTACCCCTAAAGTGAAAAGTATGAAATCACAGCTAATGAATGAAGTTCTTTATCTTGTGACAATTTTGGATCAAGAAACACTGATTGAAATCTTCATGTATTTTCATATATTCAAATAATGAAATTTTTGCCGAGGGAGGCATACCCATGCTCAACACATAAGCTAACATTACATGTACAATGATCAATAAGTATCTTCCATTGATGAGAAAGAGTGGACTCATGATTTGACGATTGTCTATATGACCATAGCTATCATATTTTGTAATGTTGTATTAGTCCCGAAATCGAAGTCTACATGGAACAAGATATGGGGTCTTATATCTTGTTCACTCGATCTTGCAATGTACGAGTCTAACCATGAGAATAATTGATGAGGTTAAACATGGTAGACACCATTCGATTACTTCCAAATTTTGTAAGTCAGTAAAAAATGCAAGAGAAATCATAGATGGTGTTAATGGCTCTCAAGGTACTATAGTACAATTCGTATGTTGTGAATGAAATAGTTGAAGTCTAACATCACACAAAATATTTTGTTTGAAGGTCAATGATGAAAACATGTTTTGGAGAGAAAGGAAACTTGCCTCGGTTGGTACGACATATCACTATGCCACCAAGATTGAGTAGAAATTTAAGCAGAAGAAGAGAGATTTTGGATATGTGAATCTGAAGCCAGGGAAAGGCGCCCCAGAACCACAGAACAAGGGGTAGAGACAAAGTGGGAAAACTCAGAACACCACCACAAATCCAAAGAAGGACACGGGGAAGTGGTGTGAATTCCATAACTGCCCCACTCACAGCACAATAGAGTGTTGACCCAAACAGTTACTGATGGTTGAGCTGAAGGAACCCGAATCAGATGCATGTTCTGATCCCGAGGTAGAACCAGACAAGGGAGATGAAAAAGGGAAGATGATCATGGATGTAGACCCCAGTGCCATTGTTGCCACCACCAAGATCTAGAGGGAGGATCCTAAGGATCTAGAGGAGGGGGAGTGCCGCTTCCATTCACAGATGTGGGTGAAGGGTTCTCCACTACAATTTCTTGTCGATAGCAGAAGCCAAAAGAATCTCATTTCAATAGATTTCATGAAGTGGCTCAGCTTACCGACCATAGTACACATTGAGCCATATACAATTAGGTGGCTTCACCTAGGGAAAGATCTACGCATCTGCCAACAATGCCACCTTTCGTACAGCATCAATCCATTCACAGATGAGGTATTGTGTGATGTTGCTCCTCTTGATGTAGTTGATATATTATTGGGATAACCATACCTTTGGAGTCGACATGCTATGTGTGAGTCTACGCCTCGTGTTGTTATTATTACTTTGGGAAATAACTTGTACAGGATAGTGAAGGTGGTACCACCTCCTAACATCTCTTTGACTACTACAAAACAACAAAGTAAGATTTTTTCCCAAACTAGGAAATTTATCTTCCTTACAACTCGCTCACAGGGAAACAATAATATTGTGGCCACAACCTCAAAACAGGGCTCCCCTACATGGCTACAACAGATGGAAAAATCCATGAAGGAATACGAACACAATTTCTCCTCACTTGCAGAGGTTCGACTACACTGTCAAGACAAGCACTCCATTGAGCTAACCCCCGATGCACCACCGCCTCATGTTTCCAAACCTCATGCAACTACACAGATAAAATCCACACATGTACGGTCTGAGGCTGATAAAGAAACCAAATTTATTAAATGCATCCATCATGTCCGCCCGCAGGTCCATGAAATCTTCGACAAATCTTATACCCAGTTCAACAAAATTTGCCTCAGCTCATGGAGGATCTCAATGCAATGGGGACCATTTCTTCCTAAGGGGGTTGGACTGATCCAAGTGGATATTGGTGGCCACCCATATATTCCATTTCTACGCCCACCATTGGTTCTTTCATATTGCACTTTCAACATATCTTACTATTTTTAGCAGGTTTTGGGGTCCTCAACTTCTAGAGCCATTTTGGGGCCCTAATGATCCAGGTAGATATTGGTGGCCACCCACCTATTCAATTTTAAACTCTACCATCATTTCTTTCAGTTTTTCATTTGCAGCACAACTTACTATTTTTAGTTGTTTTTCGAGTCTTGAACTTACAAAGCCATTTTGAGGCCCTAAACGATTTTTTTTTAAAGAACCGGGAGCAACATGGTTCCATGGACCAATTTTTCTCACACCAAAAGTTGTACTCCTCAGTTAGATATTTCTAATGAGTTATGATGCACGTCAAACAGATATTGTATGCCAAAGTTACGTCCTCGGGAAGTTTAAACACCAATTTACCCAAACAGGGCCCATAGTTTTGGAGCTTAATCTCCTACAGTTAGGCTTTTGGATGTTTATGGTTTTTCATTATTTCTTAACAATAAATAGGCCTTTGAACCTAATTTTAACATAGTTCAGAGGCATGTAGCCACCACATCTCTTCTTAGAGATAAGCTGCCATCGCCCTAGCTAGTTTATTTCCATTAAGTCTGTAAAAATATTTCAGTTATTTGATATTAATGAAATGAAGTATTATTTCCACTGCATATATGAGTTTATGTCTATTTCTGTATTTTATTGTTTTCCTGCATAAATTTGGATCAAGAATTGATATCGCATTCGTCATCCAATCTTATTAGATTATTACTTAAGGGTACGACTTCTAGAACGTCAATTTCAATTCATTACTTTTGACCACATTCCAAGAGAATCTAATACATTAGCTGATTCATTGGCGAATTATGTATCATATTTGATTTTGTCACATTTATTATAGAAAGAGTCATGCATGAGTGTATATTTTTTCCATCATAAAAAATACATAAAAATTAAAAAACACAAGATCAAAATCGCCAATATATATATATATATATATATCGTGTCCAGTCATGTTACATCATAAAACTAAAACTTGGGTGTTTTAAAAAAATTGGCTCTGCTAAGCCTCGCTCTAACATCTATACATCTATCAACTAATCCTCCTGAGCCTACTTCTCATGGTAGCAAATAACTACTCTAGCTAACCTCCTATGAGGCACCAAGAACCTCTTCAGCACGCCCACTATGTGTTGCTGCAGGTGAACCAGGATCTCCCTCATGGGAAGAGGCGGCACGCCCATGCTCAATCCTTCTAGGTTCCTGGAAACCTCATGCAAACTTCATGCATCATCAACCTCTTTGGCAACTGATGTAGCCTCTAGTATTTCTCCAACCGCATGGAGTTGCATTCCTCAACATGAATAGCGAGGGGATCTGGCTGGATGGACAGGTGCCACATCTGTGTCAAGCAATAAGATTCATGTAAAAATATTTTCACCCATTAAACAAAAAACTTACATAAAAATTCAAAAGATAAAAGATACTTAAAACTGATAATTTTCCTTCTTACATTTCGGACTCCGCTGAGTGCCTGGTCGCAATATGAACTCTGGATCTCCTGTGTAGTTTTATCATCAGGATCTTGGCATCTAGCCACTCAAAGAATGCATCATCAAAACAGTGACGAATTGGACCCTCTCCAGTCCATGACATCAAAGAATACTAGTGACCTTGTCTAGGCTCTCGCACTCCCATCGCATCCATGATCATCCTCGCCCTCATAGCGGGCACTCACTCTAGTATGAAGGAAACTATCAGTGTGCCAAACCCAAACTCTCGTTGGGACCGGGTCTTAGATGTCATCAGTTCTTCTCAAACCCGGTGGAAAACACCTTCACACCAGTCAAAAATCTATGGCTGCATACAATCCAACACCAATAATACTTGGGCCTTGGTGGCCACCCGTGTTATATTAACCCAGTTGCTTACCACTACAGTATTGTTTATGCAATGAGCCTGGACAAAATCTATAGTAGTGCAGGGATCAGCTCTCGAACCTGCCAGATTGGGCCTCGGTCCTATGCATGACAAGCCAGTGAGAAAGTATATATCATCTTTATCAATCGAGAGTTCATGACCCCCGATGTGAAAGACATGATGCTGATCATCCCAATGCTAGATTATCCACCTCAGAAGGTCCTCCTTCCCCCTCATCATCTATAACCATGCATACTTCAGTAAAACACATCTTTGGAGAACAAGCAAAGTAGCCAGATTAGTGACAATTTCGTGTTCTTCCCACCCATGCTCTCTCTCGCACCAAATGATTATGGCAACAACTTCACATATACACAAAGCAAGTTTCCAATAGATATGTTTCAAGCAAAAACACTTCAATATTGGGAAAGCCATGTTTAACATATGTTTGTGCCATCTAACGCAAGCCCTAGTGAAAAACAGAGTGTGCTAACGCACTGTCCCTTAATGGGAAGTGCGTGTAACACAACCCTAACACTGGGCACCCATGTTAGCTGCTTAAAATTTTTAGGGCCTACTAAAAATCCATATTTCAGCCATTAAAAAAAACTAAAATTCTAATGGAAAGCTATACTAAGGCTTAAGCTCTTACCTGGAACTCGTAGAATCAAAAACTATTGTGCGGATTGTCCACAATCAATGGTATAATTTTCACCTCTTTTTTCGCTCTAGAGCTCTTTGACAACACTCAAAACAATGAAAATGAAGGTCTGTTTCCTTCTTATAAACATTTTGGAGGTATGAATCACTTAGCTAGTTTGTTAAAATTGGTACGTTTCCACTATTTTTTGTCGCCAAGATTGGTTTTTCAAAGTCACCGATGCTCTCATGAGTTGTTAGTGTTCATGTGTATATTTGACCGTGTTCAACCCGAACCAAGCTTTATTTTCAGGGACTTCGTCTAGCTTGTAAAATTGAAAAAACCCTGAGTTTCCTTCACCAGGCTCGTTAAACTACCATAATGAAGAAATATGAGCCATTCTTTTCCATATTTTTCTAGCTTGTTAAAAAACCTAAAAATTAATCGAGTTCTTCTTCATCAGACTCATTAAAATTTCATGAAGAGGATCAATTTTTTCTTCGTATGACTCATTAAAACTTCGCGAAGAATATTGAGTTTACTCTATCTCCTTGTACTCATAACAAATGAGGTAGATGTCCATTGAGCATAGTTTTATCACTTTATCTAGATTCAATTGACTAACTTAGAGGAAAGGAACTGTGTTGGGCTTACTATACTCCCTTTGTTGTGCCCGGTTATCAAACATGATTGAGGTACCCCCTTGGAGTTATCTTTTATGATGTTTTTCAGACTCCCTATATCTGAAAAGATAAGTCAATTTGGTAGCAAAAAATCATGAACATGGAACTTCCCATAAAATTCACTCGCAATTAGCCAAACCCTACCATTCTATGAGTTTAGACTTCGTATATCGATGCCCCTGCATTAGTGAATCTTGACACTCTTTGGTGTTCATAAGCGTAAGATGCCTAGTACCCTCTTACTGTGCATTATATTGTTCAAGAAGATCTCGCTATCTACTACTTCCTATATCAGCCAAGCCATCATATACCAAAAATCATTTCTCGTCGTTAGTTGATACCATTTTCTCTTGACTATCTTAAAAAAAAAATCATATTTTCCATTTTCATCTCGATTGATGTAGGACGCCTCAATGTCTTCCTTTCGATATATCTCTTCCTATCGACTTCAAAATCTTATCTAGGAAGTTGATCCAGAAACACATCATTACCTGAGTGCTTGTAGACCTTAGTGGCAGGTTACCTCGTGTTTGATTGGGGGTTCTCATTATTGGTTCCCAGTCAAATGATTCTATGAGTGTTTGACATCAACTCCTTTTATTCACACTCGCTAGATTGTATTGTGCATCTTGGGGACTGTCATCCTTATCCATACCCACCTTCACGTCTGTTAACATTTTTCATCATTGAATGGTAATCAGAATATTTCCTGCATGTTTGACTACAACTCCTTCATTCACATGTGTGGAAATATGTAGTTTAGTGAAGCAGCAATTAAGACCTTGGGTTGAGGCTTACATCATTTCAGTTGTGTTTCCTCTCCCAAGCTGCGATATTTTTTTGGAGACAACTTATTAGATTAATCTTTTCATGACACAAAGTTCCACATTGTGCTTACATGTGGACATACTGGTCATATCTCTTTCTAGAGAAATCATTTTGATATAGCTACTGAGCATGGGAATGCCTGATTGAGGACAAATACTCATATATATGATGGATTTTGTTGTTTCATGTTTTCCTCAGTCCTCCAACTCCTCTTGCTCTACTACATATATTATAAATTATTTATGCCATTGTTTTCACCTTTGACCTCACACTTTAGGGGGAATATGTTACATGACAAATGACCTCCTCATCAGCTCAAAGGATAAGGAAACATGGAAGGAAGAAAATGACCCAGAAAAACACCCATTTTGCCAAGGTAATGCACCCCAGAGATATCTAGGTTGAATTATAATGCATCCTAGCCATTCAAAGAGAGCGTTAGTGCCTATGTTAATGCTCTGTCTTTCCTAAGGGGTAGCGTTACCCGTGTTTTCCTGAGAAAAGGGATAAATCCCACGGAAAATGACTGGACGTTCCTTATTTTTATCAGAATGAGTTAGTTCAAAAGAAACAACATGTGATACAAACCTCTTATTGGATGTTTCCAAACACATTTGAACACCTATAGAGCAAAAAAGTAAAGAAAGGCAAGGAAACATCAAGATTTTTCCCCATTTAAACTAACTAAAAGGATTGGCAAGGTCTGTCCTCCCCAATTCCTATAAATTGGAGGCTTGGGATCTTGGTCAAAGGTTGAAGGTTTGATCATGTGTAGAGCAGAACTTCATTGTTGAGTGTGAGGCATAAGGATTTGCAAGGTTCATTGAGAACTCTTACCCCAAGTATCATTACACTCGGAGATAGAGGGGAGAGAGAGAGGAGTTGGAATACTGAGGAAGAATTGGTTCAACCAACGGTTGTAATCATCCTTGTTATATATTAATAGAACTGTATCGGTTTTGTCCATTTGATGTTTTAGTGTCACATTTGTTGTTTATTTGTTTATGAAGCATGATATAAATGGCTCATATTTGCATAGTTTAATTTTGATTATATACTTGTTTAATTTCTAGCAAGTGATACCACTGTGAATATTACATGAGTGCTTTATTTATTTATAGGATCTAGACTTGGATCTGGTGAGGGAGGACTTCAACCACGTTGCTTAGAGCTCTCCATAGGATCTGTTGTTCACAAAGAGGTAATCCTTCAATATATCGCTTTTTCAATTATGCATTAGTGTAAAAATGTGTGCAATGTCTTTGTAACTATAAAACTAATGTGAGTGTCTGCCTCAGGCACCAAGAAACCCTGAGAGGGATATACATCAACTACCACCCAAGAATTTTACCCCTTAGTAGAACATTAGGGGAATTTTGAGGTCTAAAATGGGCCTCCTAAGAAAAATGTACAACCAAAATAAACTTTATGAGAACCAATAGGATTCAAGATGATGATATCAACCATTGGGGATGATTCACCATTTTTTAAGTAAAAGTGTAAAAAGATTAAAACATAATAAAATAATAAAACTACTTTTTCAACTCGTATTTTCAACTTATCTCCCAAAGTTTTTACTCAAATTTCGAGCAGGAGTACTTGTTGGATGAAAAGTTTAATTCCTCATCTAAGGAGTACCCATGTTGCATACTTTTGATGGACCTTACTACGCAAAAAATGAGAAATAATCACGTGTTTTCATGTATTTATCATTTTTCGTATAGCAGGGTCCATCAAAAGTATGCAACATGGGTACTCCTTGGATGAGAAGTTAAATTTTGCATCCAATGAGCCCCCCGCTTGAAATTTGAGTAAAATATTTGGGAGATAAGTTGAAAATACGAGTTGAAAAAGTAGTTTTTTTCTTTTTTCCCTCTAAAATCTGATGATGTAATCAAATCTTATTTTATTATTTCCACTATTATTTTATTATTTCCTTAGGAGGCTCATTTTAGATCTCGAAATTCCCCTAATGAATACATGCCCTCTATGGAACCATAACATGAATGCTCTTTTTATGAATTTTATTGACACAATACTTTATGATGAGCAGATAAATCTTGTAGAAGAAAAGGAAGAAATTGTTGCAACCGAAGAAAATCCAAGCATAGGGAATGTAGTGAACATATTGAGTTGTGTCCTCGTAGATGAAAAGAGAATTGTTGAAAAGAAACCATTGAGTGATGGCCCGACCCAAATGTAATGTAAATCTAAATTTTAAAATTTTAAAATTTCAATGTAAACCTAAATTAAAAATGTTGGCATTCTAAAATTTCACAGTAAACCATGTAAAATTAAACTTTCAGAATATAAATGTTTCATAATATATTAATTTTCATTGTAAAACCTTCCAAGTTAAACCTACATAATGAGAATGTTTTATAAATACATTCAAAATACTGCAAATATTATATTATTAAATATAAATATATTTAAACTTTTAAATTTTCTCCAAATGATATATTATTATTAATAAATAGAGAAACGAAAGCTTTCCAAGAATTTGAGGATAGAATACTAATAGGTGCGCCTTTTTCTATGACCATGTTGGGTATCGGCATATTATAAGCATGCCCTATGATATGGAAGGGCACATAAGGAGGAATACAATATCATTCTAGTCGAGTCCAATGAAATTAAGTGACCATATTACTTGGAATGGGTGCCTTTGGGAATGGGAGAACTTCCCCCTTGCGCTAGAGGAATGAGAGAATTAATCCTCTATATTGTGGGAATGGGAGGATTTCCTTGTAGTGATCTTGGAAAGGGAGGATTTCCCCCCTCTACCATTCGAACAGGAGGATTGTCCCCCAACTCATTGGAATATGAATAAACAATTAGAACCTAAGCAGTATGAACCTCACTCTCTACAGGAAAGATATTATCACCAAAAAGTGGAATCGAGTCAACCATTTTCTCTACCAATGGCTGGCCAGGAATAGACTCATTGGATTCACTTAGACTGGGATTGACTAAATATGGATTTGGATTAATCACTCCATAAACTAAAGAAGGATTGGGGGAAATACTTTGATAACCAGTTGGAAGACAAGGCTGAGAATATGTAAGGTTTTCCAAAAAAATTTATGCTTAATAAATATAAGGAAAAAGGTGAAGAGGATGATTCCCTTCACATAACCTATATGGAAAATTAAATTTACCCCTTTTCCCATGGATATTATGATCATTACTCGATTGTTTGTCACCAGCATGATTTCTAGAAGCTGATGAAAAAGGTTGATGTGAACCTGTTGACCACACTTCTAATACCTAGGGAATACCATGATAATATCTAAGAATGTGATCACCCTTACATAAATTTTAAGGGAATTTAACTTTGTGGGGATGATTAGAAGGTTTCTCTATACTAGTTCCATTGGTACCAATAGTTTATTGGTTACCCCTTTGCTTATTTTACTTATTCTCAATCTTCCTTTCCTTATTCTTCTTATCCACCTAGTTAATATAAGGCTTTTACAAGAGGAATGGGAAGGATCTGAAGAAGACTGAATAGATGAAGAAGGTAAATGGTTAATGTTAGGATCAAATTGTTCATGTGGAATACTAATTGGTTCGAAATAATTTTGGACATTCGAAACCAAGGAGGTTGAAAATAACCAAAATGGTGAACCAATGGTAAATTTGGGAAGGGACAACCTTTCCATATAAGGAGCACAAATATTTCCTAAATAAGGAAATGGAATAGGATTCTTGGTAGAAGGGTTTCTTGATTAGTAGAATTGGTAACTTTTTCCATTGGTCTCAACCTAAGATCCACTAAGGAGTTTTTAGACGACGAGGATGTTGTTCCACGGTCAATTAATTATTTTTAGAAATTAAATAAAAACAAAAATCAAGGGGTAATTAAGCAGATAATGGTTACCAAGTCACTATGAACTATAATATACCACCTTGGTAAGCTAATTATTTATGTGCGGGAAGTAAATATCATCGAACTATATGTTTGGTGTGTCATATTGTACAAGTCGGCGAATCAGTTACCTACAACGAGATAGCCACCTGGTGGGGAATTCCAAAATATACCCTATGGTACGTGTAAGAGAAATTTGTAGTAGTGTTGTCTAATGTGTAACCATATCATGAGAGTATTCCCATATAATTTTCATGTGTTGAGCACCATACAATATACCCATAGGTACCTGGAGAACGGTCCGATACACTTACGTATGTTGAACACGATATGACCCCCATAATGTAACGCGAAAAAAGGATGAAAAATCCTACACTTAAAGATGTTGGTACATGTCTCTAGCCTAGATCTATAAATGTTTTTGTTAATGTGACAAATGCTACTTAAGATTGATTCAATCATTTTGAAATTTTTTCTTGAATTAAATTTCAAATTACTAGGATCACCACGAATTTCACCTTAATATCCTAAAGATGTAGTCTAGCATGATAAAATGAAATATTTTATTTCAATGAAAATATATATATGGTAGGGATAAATAAAGAATAATTCACCATACAAAATGCAAAAATTAAATTGTGTTATTCCCTAATGCAACTGTTCCAATTTCCTATTTCACACACAAAATGCTAAATGCAATGCAATATGAAAATTGATGATATTTTTCTTTTTAATCCCCTTAATCTTTGAATGAAATGAAAACTAAGATGATTTCTAAATCAATGATAGGAGAAACCATAGAAAATGATGATTGTAGTATCAATTTATTTAAATGATCAATGAGCAAGAAAGAATTTTTCCAATGACCTAAATGACAAGATGAATGAAAAATATAAATAAATTATTATCAAAGGATAAGAAGACCAAAAGAAAACTAGATTATAAATTAGAGACCAAGACACACTTACTGATAGAAGGAAAACGAGTTGAAACAAAGAAGATCGATGAGAAAGGAAGAAGAAGTTTTTTTTTTCATCTTACAGGGATTAGCGTAGGTGTAGAACAGGCACCAGTGCTCTGCAGAGCGAGTGGAGAGAAGGATCCGGTGCACTAAAGCGATCTATCTCCATACCAAGGGGTGTGTTGAGGAATACTTAGCCAAAATATGGCACAAAACATAAAATAAATCTTAGAGAATGGTTTTATTAGGGTCAATCAAGGTTGGAGTGAGGAAATCAAGGTTATTTCAAGAGCTAAAAAAGGTGTTAAGGTAAAGGAAACCTCTAAGGGGAGAAATATATCCCTAGCCCAGTCACCAATTTGTTATGTAAAATTTACAATTGTAGAAAAAGTTGAATTCCCTAGACCTTTTGGAATGGTCTGGAACAAAATAATACAAAGAATATAGATTTTTTCGTAGTAAATTTAGATATTGGAAAAGAGGCTTACCTAAAATACGTAGAAATATTTTATTTCCACCTTGTTTGTAAGCCCCATTTGTAGCTCCAACTTCTATAATTATAACCTGCACACACGACTAGACCAAGAAAAGGATCCACAAAAACCAACTAGCATAATATAACATTGTTATTCAATGAAGCCACAAGGAATTGAAATATATGAATGTAACCATAACACAAAACATATAGGAAAACAGGATACTCTTTGTGTTAATAGAAATAGGAAATAGTTTAAAACCAATAATAGTATTTGATCTTGTATAGAACTCCCCAATTTGACTTGTCCTTCCTTGTCACTAATAACACCTAAATGTCACCGTAATGCATGAAAATGATGAGTCATTTAGGTTCAATGGAGCAACTTGAGGGCATGATCAATCTCCAAAAGCCAACCCTGATGTTATGGATGGCACTAAATTTATAGAAGAGGTAAGGTAGTTTTGGATTTAACATAATGGGATTGAGATCCACATATGCTCAGAGGATGAGCTCAAGGGATAAGAGGTGAAGTATCCAAGGTATGATCAGATGGGATTCAAGATTCTTATCCATGCTAAATGGTTAAAACAATCATTGGAAGCTTATGGAAGAGGAAGCTTAAAAAATCCTTTTAATTTTTCTAGATTTCTAGAATGACCGCACCTATTGAACGAAGCAATGAGCTATGATAAATGATGGTGAAGAAGGGAGATAGCAGTGGTGAATGTAGGTGGCTAAAGGGGGAGGGTGCACTAGGGTAAAACACACTAACTTTGACTAGCTAATCCTAGAAACTAAGACATTTTGGAAAGGTCATTCTTAGATCTTTGTGAAGGGATGATGACAAAATGTTCACGGATGTTAACTGATCCAGTTTGCAAGCCTATTGACCAGATGTGACAAAATTACCTATAACACTCCCATAGGCCCTATGTATCATCTCCCTCTTCAGGAGCTGTCACAAACCCTACTTCTACTATAGCCCCAACCAATTACTGACCATGTCTTTCTCTTCGAGGCATACCCACTAGACAAAACAATGCTACATCTTTGTCAAGCCAAAGTGTAATATTCCAAAAATTTAGCTTTCAGCTAAATGGAATATTATAGATTGTTTTGTCGCTAGGTAGGTGAATAAGTGGGTAGGGAGGCCCATAAATATCCTTAGCAACAATAAAAACACTTTAAGTGTGAAATGATACCATCTAAGCAGCAAAATAGAGCACCTTTGAGTGTAAACAAGGGATGGAGCATGCCGAATAGGTAAAATTTGATAAAATCAACAACGTTGTTATGGAGTGGACATTTAAAGAGGGACAACGTAGTTTTGGTTGGAGACAACTTGCATGCTGGTAGTGGCACTAATGCATGGGGCCCAAGATGAGGAAGCTCACCAAGTTTATAAGGAAGGGTAAGGCATCCTTCAAAATCAGTTTTGATATTATTTTGTTTATGGTCTATATGACTATTAGCTCTCTTTAGTTGTTTAGCTAATATTGCAATGTTTTTTAGCACAGAGTGTTCCCGAGCAGGAATCTCACCCATATCCTTGGGGGAATTCGAGTGCCCACTCAAGAATGGTTCTTTGGGCCGCATATTCCTCATTCTGACATTCTGGCCAGCTACATTCTTCAGACACAGCACAATATATGTTTATATTTTTGTTGTTTTGCAGGGGGTAGCATTGGAGGATTGAATTGGGTTGTTTCTGAGCTATTTTTGAAGTGGAGGAAGGATTCCTTCTATTGGGAGGTCAGCAAGCAAGGTCCTTGAGAAAATTCCAGATCATTGGCATTAGGAGAAGCTATTACACACAACAAAAGCATAGTTTCATTCTAGGATTGTGTTATTTTGGAGGGCAGTTTGAGAGGAGGATCTATTGACTCTTTTAGAGTGCTTTCTTCTAGGTGAAGGGTTAAACCTTTCATTGGAGGATACTATTGGTGTTCCCATGTTTTGGCCAGATTGGCAAGACCAAAAGATGAGACAACATCAGAACCACTTTGGGGTCCTAGGATCTAGCCCTCCTAGACCCGGAGAGGGATCTCTCCAATAAAAAAAAGCATGGTATATCTTTGAAGCTCAAATGAGATTTTAGGCTAGTTATGAAGAACAAAGGGGGGTTTTAAAATGATTTGGTTGGTTGGTTGCTGAGTTGGTCATGAGATCATGGACTGAGAAAGTAATGGCAGGAAAGGAACAAAACAACAGGATGTTTCAACAAAGAGGATAGGTCAAGAAAATTCCATCCATTGGGCTATGGAGTCATGAAAGGTAATTACATGCAACAACTAGCCAAAGCTTTCAGAGGTATAGTCATATAATACTAAAGGATCTTTAGATTAGATGGTGGGATGGAACATTAAGGATTGAAAGTGAAAGAAAGAAAGCAACCTAATTTCTATTTATAGATCAGGTTAGAGGTCATTTAACTCCAGACCTACTTGGACATACTCAAAGGAAACTTTCGAAGGAGAGACAAAGGGGCAGCTTATAGAATGGACCATAGGTCATTTAACTCCAGGTCAGCTTTAGCATGCTCCAAGGGAAAACAGAGATGAGTTTAATAGAGGGATCTTAGAAATGCCAGCTGGTTGCACAAGGATCCTAGTGGACAGGGCTAACTCTAATCCCTAGTGTTCCCAAATCTTCCAGCTTAAACCCAACAAGAACATCTAAAGACAGATGCATTTAATTCATACATCAGCTAGCAACATAAGGAACTACTACACTGGTTAAATTAACTGAAAACAACCCTTAGATAACACATTTAGTAGAAAAAATAGAAGTCAAGGAGACCAGAAGCATAGGGTACCTAACAAGGGTAAATCCTATACCATATTTCTGATGCAAGCCAGCAGAAAATGAAAATTATGAAAATGTAATAAACAGAGTTAGAAAAAACATCACCAATAGTAATAGACCAGGATCCTGTGAAATGTGCTTTGATTAATTGATGCAAAACTAGTCACATACACTGAGCTCAATGGTTGTTACAGTCCCAACTTATCCTCCCATCCTACTACAATACAAACTACTCTGCTACTTTCTCCCAGAACTGTTATAACAATCAAAACTAAATCCCTCTAACTACAACAGCAGCAGCCAAACAACAACCTGTACAATATGTTCTTCAGGATTCTTATAGGAGAACAGAATAGCAAGAGTAGATGAAAACTTAAATGCAACATTTAAACTCTGAAACAGTAGGAGGGCCGAGGCTCCATTTGGTTTTAATTCTGAGCATTAATCTTCTGCACTTTTTCAGATGCAAGAGTGATCTTTGTCAGGTTGCAGTTTACTCAAGGTATGTCTTTGATGTACTTGCTGTAGCTTTTTGCAGAATTTTTGTGAATAAACCAAGATGTATGGACAACTGTGGGGTTTTCCATAATGTATAACTAATGCACTGGCAGCATAGGACTATTGTCAATGCTGGAAAATATCTCTAGAACACGGCATAGGATGAGAAATGTATGGGTACCTTGTCCTTTTATGGAAGAACATTCTGCTGATATGAAAACCCTGATGGTATGGATTTTTGTGCTATGGACTTTCTGCGCGATCCACGGGGTCTTTGATTTTGGTACCCTGCCTTCCAAAGTCCCTGAAGAAGCTCAAAAGTCTTATATTTCTTGCCTCGAGCTCTCTGCTGCTCTGGTACGGTCTCTGTCTCTACAATTTGAGCTTTAATGGCGCCAGATAGGGTTTGTAGAGTTTAAACTCTGTCCTTTGATGAAATCTATGATGCAAACACCTTTCAAGACATTTTTCTGTAAAACCAGGCTCTAAATCCAGCTCTTTCTGTGTCTGTGCCTTAATAATAGTGCGTATGGACCATGGCGGGTTTTACCACCTGATAAACCTGCAAAACATGAAAATGGTTACTTAAAACATTTATGGGAAGGGTGGTATGGATGAATGTGATAGTGGCAATGTGGCACGAACGAGGATGATGACTACAGGGGCAACAATGGAGGAAAACATGACACAGCGGAGAATGCATGGGAAAACATCGAGGCGGACGTTTTAATGTAAAAATAATGAACTTTGACCTTGGGACGAACATATATAACGGGGACAGGCGAATTTACAGTGAGACATGTGGAATGGTGACGTGGGGGGACCAGTCAACGGCGGGCCATGCAAATGAATCTGGACCATCCGATCTTGGAGGAGATTGACGGCTGGGAACACGGCGGAGGGCGATGGATAGTGGGCCAGTGGTACGGAGACCATGGATTAAACCCCGCGCAACTTCGTTGAGCGATGACCGTTGGATGGGTTGCCCCAAATCGGACGGCTCACAGCGATATCGCTACGCATCTGCGGACAAATGATAACACGCGATGAGGTAGCGGTTTTGAAATAGTGCGCCTGACATGCGTCAATTGGTGAGTGGAATCGCTGTGCAATGGGAAAATACCGCCTACCTCTGAAAGGCAGTGAGATAGAAATCGAGTGGTTTATTAATAGTGTTCGCGGCGGGGACCACCGGTACGGCCGTACTCCAGACCGTTGATCTGCGGTTATATGAATGGTGGATCAGCTGTCAGAGAGGTGAATGGGGGAAGCCACAGGCACGACAGAGCCAGCGAATGTCGTCCGATCTGTTTATATCAATGGTTAAAAATTCTTCCGATACATACTCTACGGTAAACGCCTTTCGGGCTGGCAAGTGGTTCTAGCGCCCGGGTCACGTGGAGGGGGAAAGCGTAGGGGCTTGGCCGAAAGGGGCTTGGCCGAAAGGGGCTAGGCCCCATATACATGGAGAATATGGTTTTTTGGCACATTATTAATGAAATTAAAGGTCAAAATGGGTAACGATAGAGGGAAGAAGGGGTTATTAAACCACACCAGGGGTGTGTGTATGGTTTAGAGGGGATTTTGGGAAGGTTGAGAAGGATTAGGGAGGGATTTTGGGGGTAAAAAGGGGGAGTTTAACAAAGGGAAAAACAAGGGTTGAAAGGGATATTTTGCAGGGATAAAAGGGATAAATGGAGGTCTTTAGGAGCACAATGATGTCACAGTCAGAGAGACCTTATAATGGGAATTAGCAGAAGGGATTTTATCAAAGGCAAAGGCACAGGAGACTTCAAAGATGATGTGTCTTCAGGGGAGATGCTTCCTTGAAGGTCTCAAAAAAAATTTAGCCCCCTACTTTGCCTGTCAAAAATTTACAGGGGGCTAACAGTGGCTCCACATGGGGATGGCTTCTTCTTGAAGGAGTCAAGAATTCAGAGAATATATCTTTGGAGTAGGCTAGTTGCCTGCTGCTTGGCACATCCCTTTCTTTCTTTAGATCAGCTGCCACAATATGAAGACATTACATCAGCAGAAACACTTTCCCCAAAAAACTACCTACCTTTCCTACAATCCTAGCATTTTTTTCTTCTAGGGTGCATTTGAACTAGCAGACCCCTTACATCATTTATTTCATAACCATAAAATATACCTATTCTATTTCTACCCTTATAACTTCATGAGACCAAATTAGACTGTTGGTCTCATATGCTTCTCTACCTACACTATTATCTGCTAGGATTAGACTGTCTAGCAAATTTCTTTCCTACATTCTAAGACATAAATTGAAAACATTCAAGCCAGGATTAGATTGTCTGACTTGCTGTACCTTGAAAAACTTAAAACAACTAACTACATGCTCACATACTGAGATTATTTGAGCTTTTCCTACCTACCCTACTCTAACTAGAACATTTACAAGTCTAGCTTACAAACATAGTCTTCCAATGTAACCAGCCCATCAAATGATCCCATGAATGGTCTCTCTTTCTCAACTCCTTGAGCAAGCTGGATAGGCAGGGCAGCTCCCACTCTGTTTGTTCCACCACAACAGCTACAAAAAATTTTCTTTCTGTCTGCAACATGCTGCTCAAAAAGACCTTTGATCCTTCTTCAAATGTGTGCAGGAAATGTACATAAGGATCATGAAATGATACCTGGTTATGAATAACTGGCAGGCAGACTTCAACCAGGATTTCCTATTCTTCCACTGGATCAAGAATAAGACTCTCTTGAGAAAGAGAATCTCCTTCATCTTCTTCATTTTCTAAACTGGAGGACTCATCATATATGGTAGTGTTGTCCTCTTGGAGCTCTGATGTATTCTTCTCTGAGGTGTTGAGCTCTGTGAAGATATATGTGTATTCTTTAGCAGGGGTTTGATCTATTTCTTCCTCTTCTTCAAGAGAAAACTCCCTATTTTTAGTCTGCTAAAAAATTTCTTCCTTTTTTTCCTCTTCATCTTCTGAGATGAATGGCTGCTGACCTCCAATCATGTGAAAACCATTACTGACGAGTTGTAATCGAGTGAAGCCAAGATCTAGAGATCCTTCACCCTCTTCTACACTCTTAAAACTTTCTTCATCAGTATCATAAATAGCCTCCACTAGCTCATTACCTTCTGGAAGTAAAGGGAACTAATTTTCCTCACATAAATCTACTAATGATGACCCTGCAAGATCATCTTCTGTTTGGAGAACATCATCATCAGATAGATCAAAAATAGGAAAATCATAAATGTAAGTAATGCTACCAATCAAACATACTGGATTATCAGCAGATTTTTCTTCACTCTGATTTACATGTGAGATTTCCAACTCTGTACAACGAAGCTCCTCAGATGAATGGACAAGGATGTCTGATCTGTAAAATAATTTAGATGCTGGTTGTCTATTGATAATCTGATCTATTTCTTCTTCTTTCAAAGGGGAAGAGGGTCTTGTGTTCCTTTGTGCAGAAGTGTAGCAGCTCTCTGTTTCCTCCGAAGACTGGATTTGAGGAAGGATGTCATCTTGAGCCTCAACTATAAGGGATGATAAATCAGCATATGAGTTTTCAGGGACATTTTGAAGAATGTCCACAGTCTCTTGACTTTTTTCTTCCTCAGTTGATTCATCCATGTTCTTGTGATAGCTAGGATGCATATGAAAATCTTGAATGGATGTTAATAGATCTTCAGGAGGAATATTAACCAAATCCTCATCAATACCTAACAGATACTGTATGATATTCTGAGATTGATCACAACAATCCCATGATAAGGATGGAGAGTTTCCTTTATAATTCTTGTAAAATACTTGGTGCATGTCCCTTAAAGAAAACAAACTCTAAGGTTCTAACCATTCATACCAGACCCTAGCTTTTCCTTCTAATGTTGCCATGAACATTTTCATTAGGCAGTCTTCATGCCATTCAACTTTGAAACCCCACACATGTATATGAAACTTGATGAGATGTAGCAAGGGGTCCTCAGCATTTTCACCCTGAAAGGTGGGCAGGTTTTTTAACGAGTCCACTTCAGGCATTTTGTGTGGGAATCCAGGGATATGCTCCCTAATCATTGGGGCATATCTTCTCTGTATGCGTGGAAGCATGTTTGTAAATCAGAAATAGGTCACTGTATCTTCTCAACCAGTTCAGAGTCTTCTACCAGTGGAGTCACTAGGTCTTTGGATCATAGGGAGTGTGGAGTCGCCAGGTGGATATATATGAATGTTTGAAGCAAGATGTTGTCCAACATCATAAATTTAATGCCAATATAACCATAGATCTTGGGTCTTTTGAGTTCCTAAGAGTATGAAAGATAAATGCACTCAGTCCCCAACGAAGTCGCCATTATGTTGCTGTCTCATCTTTTGGTCCTGCCAATCTGGCCAAAACATGGGAACACCAAAAGATACCTTTGGAGGAGATATACATCATAGCCATATTATTTCAACCTTATATTTCATGGACTTCAGTTGCAGCGACTCTTTAGTCCTAGGGCTATAGATCACCATTTATATTTGAGTGTATTTCTAGAAACCCTTTCTGGGTATTCTTGGAAAAGTGTTTTATAGCCTTATTCTTCATGTAGATTATCTTTTGAGGCTTACATCAGCCCCATTGTATCATTATATAGTCCTAGAATAATTTATCTCATATTATACTACGTTGTAGTAGCATCTTCGACATTTTTTATAGTAGCAACATCTCACTTTTGAGAGTGTTTATGTATTGGAGGCTTGTGTGATCACATTCTATGATTTGTGCCTCATTTTTTTGTACTTATTTGCTACATGTGTGATCAATAAAATGGCTCCATATTGGTCTCATGGTTTCATGTGCTAAATATTTTTTGTTTCTTCAATTTTATGAGTTGTATTGTTGTTATTTCCAGTCTAGAATATTACAGTGGTATCAGAGCATAATCTTGGCTCAACCTGTGCATTTAGCCAATATGTCACCATAAGGAGAAGCTTCTCATAGGAAGAGAAGATGTACAGAAGGGGAAAATACAAGACTCCAGTATTTGGAGGAAGGAAGGAGGAGCTCTCAAAGATTCTTTTTCAAACTATGCAGAGTATCAACGAAGATATCAAGATGATGAGAAGGGAGAGGTGTAGGAAATATCTTAGGGGGTTTGAATATGAAGCAAACCATAGATCTTTACACGATGGGTGTGAGAATTCAGCCACACAATCTGATCCATGGGTTATTTTTATGCCCATATTCACAGCAAGAGAGATGAAGAAGAATATGCACCAAAGGAGGAGACTTTGAGTGACTATCTTCACGAGTATGAATCTCAATCTTCGAGATTCAAGGAGCACTTGAACTTCCAAGGGTTTCTCCAACTCAAGGAGAATATAAGGCACAAAAATAAAAATAGAAGAAGAAGAGGTATATTCTTTCTACCAAATTTTGATGGGTCAACTAAATGCACAGCCAAGGATTGGATAGAGCAGCTAGACTCATACTTGTAGCTACATCAAGTTTCAGAAAAGGAATCCCTTAGGATAGCAGCACTGCATCTTGAAGGTAAGGCTTATTATTGGTGGTTTTATGAATCTTCTTCATTTAATCATTCAAATATAGCTACTTATGCATGATTCACTAAGATATCAATGAAGATATTTGATGAAAAACAATTTGAAACATCTTTGATTGAGCTAGCCAAACCTAAACATTCAAAACCTTTGCATGAGTTGAAAAGATCCATTATACCAACTCCACTCCAAATTTCTATTAAGGGGGATAGAAAATTGTATGATACCTTGCCAAGGGCAAGACCCCCATTGCAGGAAGAACTTTCTTCTGAAATGGAAGACATGGAGATTCCTCCTTCAAGGGAAGACCAATATCTAGGGTCTCTCATTGTTGATGAGGTATTCTAAAATATTTATGAGGAGGAAGAGCAGAGAGGAAGTAACAATGTTGCTACTCTAGGAGGAGAACCATCACCACATGGAGATGGGAATGAAGTTATTGCTTCAATTAGAGGACCTTTTGCATCTTTGCAAAAAATTCCCAAGGAGAAGCATGTGGAAAGAGTGATGGGCAGTAAGACCTTGATAAAAGGAGAAGAAAAGATGGATTATCATATAAGGGTGGGGATCATACACCCTTGTTTATTTCAGGAGGTTTATAGACAGAAGAAGGATACTGGTTTGTGCAATGAAAGGAGGGAAAAACTAGTCCACTCACCTATACAGTCTAATTCAGACTTTGATGTCCCATTACATGGAGGAATTCCACCTGGGAGGCCACCAAATCAAGAAATGAGAGACATCTCACAACAGGTTGCACCACTCATTGATCCAGGAGGTGTGAGAACCTTGGGAGGATTTGGCACAGTGCAGAGAGTCTTCGACAGGCTCAAGGAGGAGGGATACATTCTCCCAATATCACCATTTCCCACTCTCGTCATTTATTATGCACTGGGAGAAGATGTTTATGGGATGGGGGATGGAACCATCATGGTGCAAGGAGACCACTCCATGGCATTGGAGAACTGAAGGATATTTCTACATAGGAAGGAATATTTCCCATTTGGTAGAGGATAGTGGCCACTCATGCATCCATTGGCCAGACTTAGGATGTTTTATATAGGTGATAGCTTCCTATGGAAGACTAGCCTCCAAAAGCTTCAACCTTCACTTGAGCATGAGCAGCTACAGGAGGGGCAGCAGGTACATGTTAGAAACACACCAGTCCTTGACTTTGGCATAGGAGATATCAAAGAAGAGGGCAGCCACATGACAGGGGCTACACAGTATAGATCAGTAGCGCTGTCATTAGGGATTTTAGATCCTTATTGAAGATCCCATGTATTGGTGGAATAAGCTCCTCCTCCATGTTTAGCTAGTGGAATGTTGTTCAGAGGAAGCATTGTTTTGAAGGGGGGGAAATAACTTGAAGATGCCCATTGGGAGTGTGATTCTCCCTACTTTGCATGTTTTATGTTTCAGGAGAAGAAATGGGCAACCCATGATTGCCAAACTTCATCTCTTTCCTTCATGTGGAAGGAGCTATTTGGAGAGTTTGAATTTTTGGAGGAGGCACTTCATGGTTATTATGTTTGATGGGGTGGCTTGGGTCTCTTTTGAAGACCATTTCATTTCAGCCATATATCAACAGCAACCCCATATGTATCATGAGGAGGGAGAGACTCATTGGGTGGATGTGCCCTTTGGGGAGAGGAGACCTCCATTCTTTTTGCAGCACATGCTCCAAGGGGAGTATGAGAGATGATATGGTCACCATTTTCAGCCATGTGTTCTTCCATGAGGTGAACCATATGAAAGTTTGGATGCCATATGATGATGAATTCCAAATCATCACATATGAGATGATTTTTTCTAGCTTGAGTTGCAGCGTTGGAGGAGAGATCCTTGGGGATCTAGACTTTATATTACCTCTTGAAGGCAACACTATTGCAACCCATGTTTAGATTTCACTCCACACTTATCATAAGTGGAGCAGAGGCTAGCATGGGGTAGGCTATGAATCTTACCAAGCTCAGAAATTCAGCCCACCTATTTCTCATGAGCACAAGGTGGAGGAGTACTTTCAGGAGTTACCTAGTTGGAGGGTGACTCATTTTGCTTGGTTGATTGCTTGGGGATGGAGGATCCACATGAGGGTATTTCAGAATCCATGCCTTGAGTGGAGGAATTTTTTCAATTCATCCTTGCTCTTGCTTGAGGAACAGCAAGTTTTGGGAGAGGAGGACTGTAATGTTCCAAGTTTTTCAATAAAGTATTTGGAACATTAATTTTTCTTTTATTCTAATAAAAGGAATAAAATGGGTGAGGGAGCCCATGTAGCAACCTAATAAACACTTCTAAGGTGAAAAAAATCACTTAAGTGGCTTAAGTTAGTAGCCCCAAGTGTGAAAAGGGCCAAAAGCAAGTGATCTAGACCATGGTTGACCAAGTTAGCAACGTACCCAAGGGGGGAAAGCTTGCACAAGAAGATTGCTTAGTTGGATGGAGGGAAATTTGAAATGAGAGAAAACCTAATGTGAGTGGGGTCCATGGCAAGGAAGAATGCCTTGCATAGAAGATGGAGGAGAACCATTGTTGGAGGATCATCTTTGGAGAAAGAATTTCGAAGTTGAAGCTCTCTTCAACTGAGGAAGCTTGTGCTACTTAGCACAAGAGGGATTCCTATTTAGGAATGCCCTTCTCTTCCATCGGAGGCCATGGAGAGATTTTTCTTAATCTTCCTCACATCTTGGCTTGAGGCCAAACCATTCATTTGCAGCTACTGCGTTATTCTTGCAGCAAGATAACGTTGGAGTTGCTGGTGTTGCAGTGAGAGACCTTCATCATTTCATTTCCGGAGCTTATTTTGTATTGGAGACACCTTGCATGGAGGTAGTGGCACTAATGGAGGGGGCCCAAGGTGAGGAAGCTCACCAAGTTTATAAGGAAGGGTAAGGCAGCCTTCGAAATTAGTTTTTATATTAATTTTTTTATGGTCTGTATGAATATTTTCTCTCTTCAGTTGTTTAGCTAAGATTGGATTGTTGTTTAGCACATAGTGTTCCTGAGCGGGAATCTCACCCATATCCTTGGGGAACTTCGAGTGCCCACTCAAGATTGGCTCTTTGGGCTCCATATTCCTCATTCCAACATTCTATCCAGCTACATTCTTCATACATAGTGCAGTATCTATTTAGATTTGTGTTTTTTTGTAGGGGATAGCATCAGAGGATTGAATTGCGCTGTTTCTGAGCTAGTTTGGCAGTGGAGGAAGGATTCCTTCCATTGGGAGCTCAAAAATGAAGGTCCTTGAGAAAATTTGAGATCTTTGGCATTAGGAAAATATATTACACCCAGTGACAACGTATTTTCAGTCTGGGATTGCGGTATTTTGGAGGGAAGTTTCAGAGGAGGATCTATTGGCTATTTTAGAGTGCTTTCTTCTAGTTGAAGGGTTCAACATTTCATTGGATGATACCTTTGGAGGATATCTACCTCAAATCCATATTATTTCAGCCTTATATTTCATGGACTTCATTTGCAGTGACACTTCAGTCCTAGGGCTGTAGATCACCATTTGTATTTGAGTGTATTTCTGGAAACCCTTGCTGGGTATTCTTGGAAAAGTGTTGTATAGCCTTATTGTTCATGTAGATTATCTTTTTAGTCTTAAATTAGTCCCATTGTATCATAATATATTGCTAACAGTATTTATCTCATATTATAATGTGTTGTAGCAACATCTCTGGCATTTTGTATAGCACAACATCTCACTTTTGAGAGTGTTTATGTATTGGAGGCTTGTGTGATCACATTCTATGATTTGTGCCTCATTGTTTTATACTTATTTGCTGCATATATGATCAACAGAATGGCTTCATATTGGTCTCATGGTTTCATGTGTTAAATAATTTTTTTTTCTTCCATTTTATGAGTTGTATTGCTGCTATTTCCAGTTTGGAATATTACACAAAGTTATTCTTGTCTATTTGTTGTATCCAAAAATATAAAAAATGCATAAAATTCAGAAGACAAAAGACACTTTTACATTGATATATATTCGTACCTTATGGCCCTTATTAAATTCCCAACCAAAATACTAATTTATGATCCAATATGTAGTTCACTCCTGCATATAGAAAATCGTCAATCGTAGGGATATGTCTACCGAACCATGTAAATAATTTTTCATTAAAATGTATTGTAACTAGCCCCCCTCTTGTTTGAGGCATCAATAGAGTCCACATTTTTATTATTGGACCTCTAGGGACATCCAATTATAGACTCACCCATGGCCTCATCACGAGAATCTCTCCAGAAAAAATAGAAAATCAATGTACCATACCCAAAATTTCATTGGGCCCTCATTTTACATGCTATCAATTATGCTTTAACATCCATGATAATACTCCTACACTATTCAAGCACATGTGGTTGTATGCAATCTATTTCTAGACACATAAATGCTTTAGTCGCTACATGCTAACTTTTTGTCCCTGCCAATCGAACAATTATCGATAGAATAGGCCTCAACAATCTATCTCTCACCCTATCAATCCAAATTTTTTTACTTACCTTGGGTGTACCTAGTGTAAAAAATCCCACAAACAAAACACATGTGGTTCTGGGATTAACCCTTCCTCTTGTGAAATTAGCTTGTGCACCTCTGCATGATAACCTGATGAGGAAATAGATATCATATTTTTCGATTCTAAGCTCCTGATCCCCCACTTGAACACCCCTTGGTGTTCATCATACATCTGAATGTTTCTGGCCAAGAGATATTCTTGGGCCTTCATTAGATCAATCTTAGCATATTTTAACAAGTAAAATATTCTTAAAACTTCCAAACATGCTGCATTTTTAATAATTTACAACTCAACCTTTATATGGACTCTCCATCTCCATAGGTATTCGGTCGGAGTTCACTTGCACAATAACCCTTTTAGATTTGTATTCGTCGCATTTAACTAGTTGTAGACTGATAAATAAATTATTTTTTCTCATTGTAAATCTAACAAGGGTTCCAAGTGCATATTAGCGAATTTATAAATTGTCCTTCTCTTGTGGGAATCATGTTACAATGCAGGTATTACAAAGTAAACCCACGTTACAAGGTTAGAAATCCTAGGGTTTTTCCTAGTGTCCGATCTCTCACCAGGAAAAGACGAGAGTTGAAATGGTTGCTTGAATTGTGAGAATATCACCTTGAAAGCTCTACTATCCTTCACCCATAAAAATATCTCCACAACTCAAATTATGAAAATGAGGAGTTCTAACTCCTATTTATAGATTTTTAGGTATGGCTAAAACCTTGATTTAGTAATTTTTATGTAGTTTTTCCTCAATTTTCTTTCTATCAATCGTTTTAACTATTTTTCAACATGTTTTTTTATATTCTAATGTTATTTTTAAGTTGTTTCTTTAACAATTTCATCCGCAAAGGAGCCTTCTTTTTAGGGTCTTTTTCTCACACATAAAATTTAATAAAACCTTGAGTTTACTTCTTTACGATCATAAAATTCCCATGAAGAAGGTTTCAACCATTCTTTTTCTATCTACTTCACATTCTGTAAACTAAAAATGTATCATGATTTTTCATTGATTGAGTCATAACAAATTTTACGAAGAATATCAAGTTTAATCAGAAATATTTTGAAATATTTCTGATTAAATTAAATAGGGTCATAGAAGTTGACACTCTCAAATATAAATTCTAGTTTGTTTCCCTTGTATTCGTAAAAAAATGAGAAAAATTTCTATTGAGCATAGGTTTATCACTTTATCTGGACTTAATGGACTAACTATGGAAAAGGAACTTTGTGAGGTATATTATTAAATCTTTGTCACACTTTTTCTTCTACCATGACAAAGGTACCTCATGGAGTCTTCTTTCACCTCTTTTCAGACTATTTAAACATGAAAATAATGTTGATTTTACCATTTATAGACTCATTAAGCCTAAGTAGATTAGGAAACAAAATGGAAGAAATCATGGTTAATAATATCTATATTAGTTCAAATTTTTGGCAACTATCTATTGTCCATCCCTTGCACATGGGACTTACCCAACATATTCTTTTTTTTTTCCATATTCTATGTGAAACCTACAACATTATGTGTCTTTCCTTGATACCTTCATGTCTCTTCTTATTCATTCCTTTTTCCTCTTCATGTCCTCGAGTCTAAGCTTCCTGGTATCCTAAGTGTTGTTCCTTCTATTGTTCAAGGGATCATTCACTCTTTGTGGACGTTATCAACCATTTGAACATATGCCTTATTTCCCTATGTCATTTCATCCTATTTTTCTACACTAAATTTGAAATCAAACACTTTTGCCATCTTTTGCGTCAATTAATGTAGAACTCCTTATTGTCTACTTTTGATAGATCCCTTCCTATCAACTTCAACACTTTATCTAGGAAGAATATTAAGAAAAAACATAGTACCTTGGTGCTTGCACACATTAGTGGTAGGTTTCCATGTGTTTGATTAAGGGTTTTTAATATTGTCTCCCAATTAAACAATTATATGAGTGTTTTACATATACTCCTTCATTCACACTGTACATTGTATTTTTCATCCTGGAGACCATCATCTTTATCGATGTCCATCCTCAAGTATATTAGTGGCTTCCATTATCGACCAGTAATTACACATATTCCACACATATATTTGTGTCATCACTCATCCTTGTTTCCTCTCCCAAGCTACAAATATTTTTTGGAGACACCTCACATAATACTAATCACTATATGAAATCAATCCAAATTTTTCTTATCCTCAAATACGTAATTGTTCTCTCGGAATCGCAGAAATTTTTTGATCTAGTGCCCATTCCCTCAATCTATCACACCGACCTCCATAATTGCATAATTTTTCCTCCTAAGCGCTCATAAGATCGCACATTTTGGAGTCTCAAGGCAAAGATTCACACTGACTTCTGGACTACAATAATTGTATAATACTAGACCCTCTCGCAGCGCCTCATGTCAGCTCGGCGCTAAGTCACTGAATCAATATGCACTATCTGTAGACTAGGGTTTTTTGTGGATTGATATCCCCTCATCATGATTGAAATTTAAGATATAGGTACCTCATCATTCCATGGCAAGATAATGAAGAATGAGATGAATAAGGAAAAACATGCTGAAAGAAATACTTATAGTTTATGATGGAAATCTGATCAACCGAGAGAAATCAAAGGGACACAATTTTTCAATGACAACAAGACATGACGTCATTGAATATTCTTGATCACCAAAGCCATATGGAGATGGAAATGAGATCATTCTCAAGAAGACACTCTACACACACACAATAGTGGCTTGACATTTCCACATCATCAAGTATTCCATGTCGATGGTATCATGTCTTGAGTTTTCACATCCCACACCATTGTGGTGGATTATGTAATTCATGTTTTAGAAAATGTATTGTAAATTGAAGTCAGAGGGACATGTGTGGAATATGAAGAGTCATGTAAAGTTGAAAATTCATAGGAAGTCAAACATAGTATGAGGGTATATGAAGAGTCACAAGGAAGGTTAAGCATCAAATTCTCATTGTTATAAATACACCATCGTGGTAAGACTCACCTTGGATCCTTCCAGAAATACAGTTAGAGACAAGCTATTTATTTTTAGTAGCAGTGAATGGCTCTAATGCTCATAGTAATGGAGCTATTTGTGTTCATTGTATACATGTGTCTTGGAAATTTCTATGTAATAGCATAAGCCTTCATGGCCATCATGTTATTCATACATGGATTATGAATATTTGTAAGACTATTCTTTGTATGTTTGTATTCATGTTTTCTTTCATATGTACTAAAGTAGCTTTAACTATTTCATTTATTTTAGTACTTATCTTATTGAGAAATGTGATGTAATGGTTGTTATCGCTATACCTTCCTTGTTTAATATTGTGTAGGATACTATAAAAATATCTTCTCATTGATTGGTTGTAATGATCGTCACATATTTTATGGACTATTCCACTAGATGTTACATGAATCATTCTTGGTTGTGTCTGTCTCTACTAGAGTGGTACTATTACCTCTCTCTTAGATGTTCACTTTACTCTTTCCCTCTACAATAGAATAACTTTGAAACACCTACAACTGAACACTCACCAAGCACACCTTCTTTGCTTTTGAAGGAACCATTGTGCTCCTCTCTCTTGTTGATAATTATAGTGATGAAAATATTTAAGAATTTGGAAACCAAACCATAACTCCGGATGGGGATCTTATTCCAAATGGTGTGAGGTATAATTAGAAAAACATATCACGAAGACCCCCTTGAAATGTTGGCGGGTCTAGCACCTCCAATATTGATGGTAGTATGAGGGTATCCAATGTTTTATGGCTGATAACCTCACCAACCCACACCTTACTATCTTTTTGGTGAAAGCAACAACATTCCCATTAGACTCTGCTCACATTCTGAAAGTTGGTGAATCTTCTCAGGTCCAGGCTTGTACAAAATTTTGAAATATACTTATGATCATATTTGGGCCATCCATCCTATAACCCGTAAGTTTGGAAATGCTATTGGATTAATTTTAGGAGTATAAGCTTCCTTGTTTTCTAAAAAAATAATCCAAACACCCCCTACCATGATAGTATGTTTCTACGATTGAAGATTGGGTTTTCCCCCCTTTAAGAATTAGCAGAACTCGACGCAAATGCAAGAAGTGAGCACAACCTCCAACTTAAAAAGGTGGCGACAACATATAATTTTGTACTCACGGACTATACTTTCTCATGAGTTGAGGCGTGCAGAAGAAGAAGAAGAAGGAGAAGAGGAGCAATCAGATTCGATAAAGAGGAGAGATAGTGACAAATATATGGTGGACTAATATCTGAGATTGGATGTCTCAGGGTCACACTTGTTGGGCGTAATAAACAACCTAAAATTTAATTTTCAATCCGAGATTAGTAAACATAGAGGCGCAACACTAGAAATGCCGAAAGAAGGACTTCAAAAACATGCACTAGTTTAATATAATGACACACACACCATTATGGAAAGTCTGGAATAAAAAGAAAGTACTTTGAAAAAATAAATGAAAAAGAACTCTCGAAAAGATACGTTGCAAACAATCCTAATTACAGAAGTAAAATTCTATGTTTATCTTCGAGTATAGTTGTTGACGGTTAATAAGATTGGGCCCTTGAAGAGATTTTCCTTCTTTAAGGATTTTCCTTCTGTACTAAGATATTTATTCTTCTACTCCTATAATATCTTGCACTAGTACGGTACAAGGATTATGTCATTTGAAGTATATTTTACACTTATACTGGAGATTTGTGTCTTTATGCAAAGGCTCTCAGCCTTAGGACTAGAGCATAATGTTCGTGTATCAGGATATTAGTTCTTGTACTAGAAACAAGGATCTCACACAAGCTTTTTCCAATTAATTTCAGGAAAAAATTAAAGAGTGTACTAATCTATGAAAATAATTTGCAAAGGCTAACATAACTTTAAAATAACTTCCAAAAAACAAAAAATAATTCTTCAATCAAAGCAAAAATTTCAAATGAAAATAGACTTTGAAATAAAAATGAACTTCGTAGCCAAAGCATAGTTTCTTCGATCGAGGAACTCTTCCATGCGAGTCAAAGAAATTATCTAAGTATGACAACAATATTTATCCCCGTAATAGTTACCCACATAAATCGGATCTACCATTTAATCTTTTTAATTCGAAATGTTCACTTTAATAATTCAAAATGAGTTTTAATCCCTTCTTTTAAAAGTGTAAAGTGCGAGATACAAAATCAATATGTTGTAACATCATTCATTCCTTAATTACCAAAAGCATATTTAATCCATAAGATTTTAACTCTTTATATTAAAACTACTTCTATGTGATAATGAACACATCACTTGCGTGAAATGTATCGAATCTCTCTCGAAATAAAGGAATGAAAAAATATTTGATTTGTGATGAACCAAACAAAAATCAAGTTGCATGATTGTAAATGCACTATTGCGGAGAATAATGTGCTTGCACGATCACAGTAAAAAGTAAACTATGATTTAGAAAAGGAAAGCTCGAAGGTAAATCAAAATTAATTAACATTCACACCATGGATTCACACATCAACTATTATCGATGAAATAGAACCAAAACTCTTGTGAAAGAATGAAATATAAGTTTAATCCACACTTTCTGCATTTAATGCAAAATCAACGCACACCTTTGGAGAAACGAAAGAGAAAGGGAGAACAGAGTCTGGGTTGGATGGGCCCTAGCCAACCAAACTCATTTCCCATTTTACGAAACTTGAAACTTTAACACTGAGTGACACATCGATAAAGAATTAAAACGCGAGAATTGAAACAACATGGAGCAATCCCTTTATATTATATTTTGATTGAGAAAATGTACATAATGAAGTGGAATCCAACCCAAAATGAGGTAGCAAGGGGCAGAACCCCCCACTACTACGGTCTCATCGACATCGAGGTAGACTAAAAAATGGCTCCTGTGCATAACTCCTTCCTTTTATAATATTTTTACATGATAATTTTAGCTTTAGAAAAGTTCATTCCTTTTGCAAACAACATGGGGATTGAGTCCCAACTAACATTCATCAAATAGAATATCATTACAATTGTTTCCCTATTTGAAATAATGATTTTTTAATACGAATTTTCCAAATGCAGCGCATTTTTCTAGAAGTACGGAAAAATCGGTATTTTTTAACAAGCTACTTCCAAAGAACCCTTCTTGTCTTCCTAACCATTATGAATTACTGAAAACAACCCACATATTACTCAATTTCCTATGCTGGGAAAAAAACCCATGTTTCGTAATTTTAAGATTCACTACGATCGAGCGTGAAAATCGAGGAGGAAATAGGTAGTCTACGAAAACCGTTGGTCGGGTGTTTTCTAGAATTCTCGAAAAAAACTCTCTTTTATAAAATTTCTTCGAAAGACCAAGTGCATAAATTTTGGAATAATTCAAATCTCTGAAAAATGGTTTTGAGTTCTAGGTAACTTTTTGTATTTTGAAAAACCCATTTGCTTGGATTTTCCGTGATTCAGCTCCACTTTGCATGAAACCCAAAGGGTCAAACTTGGTCATTTAGTAAATTATGCGTGATTTTGAGCATATTTAATAATTTTCTCCTAGAGACCCATCGACATGTGACACGAGTGAAATCCAACTTATTTCGAAGGTGTTATAACCTCATAACCACTTCGGTTTGCGCCTCGCAAGCATGTCGAGATATCAAAGCCCCAAATTGGTGCAAAGAATGCTTGTGTAGGAGTGTTGGTGCGAGGGAATGCGTGGTGCAGGAACTTGGCCTCTGTTAGAATAGGCATATAATCAACTCACTTTCAAACCTTTAGCAAACAAACAAACTATTATTAACGATGCTTTTAATTTTTAAATCTCGTTGAAACAAGGGAGTAACAAATACTTACTTATTATCTGCGAGAATGCACAAAAAATACAACATTATAACTATTCAAGCTAAATAAAAGCATGAGGGATTTTTGAGTAAAATGTGATATAAAGAAAAGGAAAAAATAGAGGCCTAATGATCCCCCAATGCTAGAGCTTCTTGATGCCCTCATGTAAGTAAATCAATTGTTGTATTGTCGCTTTCTTGCAAAAAAAACAAATATTAAAACATTTATGGACACTGCGTAATAATGTTCCCTGCAATTTTGTGTGACCAATATTTCCTTCACTAGATAGAGCTTGTTCCAAAAAGCAAAGTGTCTCCTAGACTCTTTGTTTATTTGAGATTGATTTCGGAAAATCGGACAAAAAAAGCTACCATAGGAATACCAAATTGCAAGGATGGTGTTATTATTGAATAAAATAGCTAACTTATTAAAATTTCCCATAAAACATTTACGAGGCATCACTTGATCATAAGTTTTAATCTTTAATATCCTCACTTTTAAATATGAGTGACATGATTTGAAATCCATTGTGTTAAAATGATTCATAATAATACTTTCCCATAGTGACCATCTTGCCATTATCGCATATAGTTGAAGCTCCTCTTTTCTAGGCAAGGTGAGGTACTTGGACTAAGGCTCTCACATCCATAAAAACAAATTATTCCAAAAAGATAGAACTACAAGGCATAACGCTAGAAGGATCTTAAAGCCATTCTCAAAGAGATATGATAATGAATTCAAGAAGACACAAGTAAATCATAGTGTGAAGTTAACTTTAATACCACATAGCATGGCCCTGACTGAACGAGAGCGTAAATAGCCTCGACGGGGATGCCTTTCAGCCAACGAAATTCTGTGTCACAACTGTTAGATAGAGATTCATAGTTTGTTTGAAAAGTAATTTACATTTTGTTTTGAAAATTAATTGAAGGCCATCATCTCGCATTGGTAACAATGTTCAACAGTTCCATTCACAAGAACTAACAAGAAAGAACAAGTCGGCTCGTGATGAGACCTCTTGTCTTCTAGATTTCTCAATCTGAAATCAATTACCCTAACTTGGTGACCATTTAGTAATTTCATTCTCATTAGGACCCATGATCATGGTAGGTTTGGCTACGTAATGATACCTCCTATCCATCGATTAATCTATCTTATATAAAAACATATGATTATAATCAACCTTTCACAGGTTACTTAATAGTTGGGGAGGCGATTCTAGTCCTTAAGAGTATGAGATGGGCGTGAAAATTTTTTAATTACTAATATTTACTTGTTTGTCCTTCTACCCTAAAGACTCATTTTAAATAAAACATCTTAGATAATGAATAAAAAATTCCTCAAATTGATCATGCCAAGGTTCTTGTGAAAATGTTTTTATAGTTTTGTAGGCGTGGTACACCATAGGAAGATTTCATCAATACCTTGAAAGAGGGTCTTAAAAAAATACTGGATAATAGCTATTGGTACGATAATCAAAGTCACTTTATAAAATATTAGGCATTAAGAGTGAATTTATTGTTGGAAATGCGAGAGGTGAATCGCATTTCTTTCAATTAGAGCATTAGTTAATCTTCAATTATTATCATTTTTGTACAATGATAGTAGCAAAACAAGAGGAAAAAAAATGCTAGCATAGTTTTTGTAAAGGTGGAAAGCAACTCCAGGACAAAAACCACCTAATGCTTTTCTCTAATAATTCTTTAATATTCAACCTCACTGAAAAATAAAGCTCCAACTTCCTATAATTTAGAAAAAGCATTCTTCTCCGCGCTCCTACTCGGATGGAAACTCCACCGCGGAGATTCTTCCATCGAGTCCAACTAAATGGATGCCCCAACACCCGATGAGCTACAACTCACCCTAGCACCACCCTACCACCTCTATAGAAGAATAAAAGAAGAATGGACTCACTGCACCAAGAAAATGGTCCACTTTACAATGATATAGAATGATGCGCAGAAGAAGAAGATAAGTACTATACCATAACGATTTGACACAACCACCTAATGATGATCCTAGACCTCCCAACAACGCGCTCTTCAACCCTTGGTAGATAGACACTTTCGCACGATTTGTACGACACTGTATTTATCACGACTCAAGTACATCGATACCTTTACAATGATTGTATGCGGTGCTGCCGCGCTCGAAGACTTCATATGATGAACTTCTTTGCTGCCGTTATGCACCTTGGTCGTCGCTTTGCTCTGTCATGCTACCCTCTCGTCTGCACCTTTCTTTGCTTTGTTTTCGTAGGAAATTCTCGGTCACTTGCAACCTTTGACAACACATGATCTAACCTTTTCTTGCCTTCTAGGAGCTTTCGATGTGAATCCGGTGTATCTCTATTATTTCGGATCCCTCAATATCCGATTTTTGGTCCCGTAGTATTCCTCTCCGAGTCTTCACTTTCCAATTCCATCGGGTTTGACCCACTTTGGATTCTTCAAGAGAGAGTTATACCCAATCTCTCACAATGCCCTAATTAAGGATCATGCTTTCGGCGGAGAGCGCACTTTGTATGGCGTGCCACATGTCATTGTTTCTTCATTTGTCTCTAAAATTGATAGGAATAGACATTAGTATCGCACTATCCACCAATTTTTACGAAATTCCAATCTGGATACTCGAGAGAGAGAGTTATGACGAATTTACCAAGGTCACTTCTTTGAGATGAATTTCGGGAGCCTACAAAAACCCTCTACCTCCACGCGATCATATCTCCAAAAGCTGGTTGTGCACCTTGATCTGAAATTTTTACTACATCTTCCCCCGGGGATTTTTGGCTTCACCTCATTAAAATTTCAGCCTTTCTAAGCCTTCGTAGAAACAAAGTTAGAGCGAAAATTCCACGATGACACTGCTTTCCAATGGCCGAATCCCTCGCCTCAAGGAGGTAATGAAGATCACAATTTATATGAATGCTTAGGTTGAGAGGGGCTTCAAAAAGTGAACGTGGGAGGGATTTTAGGAGCTTAAAAAATATTAATTATGAATTTTCAATGACCCATGCCCCAACCCCATGGGGTTTTGGCCCCCTAACTGTACGGAAACTTCAAACATGAATATCTCGCACCGTGAAGAATTACATGGCATGCCATATATCAACGGAAACTTCTCGACAAGTATAAACCATCGAAAATCATTATTATTGACCCAAGAATATTTTAATTTGGTAGGTAAAATTTCCCATTCAATATTGGGTTAGCTCCCTGGTGCTACTTGGGTTGACATCAATGTGACAACCGACGATCAACAATATCCCCCTTTGGCATTGGATGGCAACACAAGTACTCCCCTTTGTGATCATTACACCTCTTCCTGCCAACATTCTCTCTCCCTTTGACATCAATGGAAAATGGCACTCGCAAAACACAAATCCATCCCGTGGACCCGTACACACTTCCACTCGACACACAATCATCCCGCCAGCCTCGTAATCTACTTCCGCTCTCTCTATATCCTGCAGGAAAATATAATGAGAACTTGGGAGAATCCAAAGCTTCCGGCGAAGATATTCCAATGCGTCGGCGAATATTTAATATTTGACTCTTTCTGGTGCTTCTTGGAATCTCGCTTCTTTCCAACTACTTGCATGTAGCACGTCGCGTGGATAGGCTGTTACATATGGAAGACTACTAATCAACTAGATGCAGCAAACCTTTGATCCACACATCCTTTAGATGAGTCATCTATGCCCAAATTTGCAACCTATTACCGTTGGAGTAAGGATGGGCTTTACAATATTCCATTTTAAATTTCTTTGAGCATTTCCTTGATGTACTTGGCTTGACATATAAATATTCCTTTCTCTTGCTAATGATATTTGAAGCCCTAAGAAGTATGTCAGCTCACCAAGTAAATACATCTCGACCACTTTGCACCTTTGTAGAAAAAATTCTTACTTAATCGACCATCGTGCATACCAATTAATGTGTCATCCTCTTTAGCTATTAGACATGCTTTAGTTTGCTTCATCCGGAACATATATGTCATTTGGAGCTCGACTTGCCGTAGCCACAATTTCACCATACACACTCTTTCCCGATTTCACATTTCATGGAGTTGAATAGTATCAGTGTGTCCTTGATCACACATTTGTCCAACCTGCTTCGAGCGATTGTGATTCATGTTTTCCAACCAATGGACATTATTTGGCTAGAGAATCTCCTGCTTCCGAGAGTGACGATGACTGATCCTGTTAACGTATTTGAAGATCCATCATGAGGACACGGCTCCATCCTTCTTCTCTTTCGAGAGATAAAAATTTCGATTTCATATCTCCGAGTGGTATATGCGCTGGAGCAACCGCTATCAACATACCACACATATTTGTTCTTTTTGAGCCTTGATAAGCGAGCACAATTATCATTCTTCTTCTTTCTTCCATGTTCGCTCGATTCATCGTGGCTTCGAAGGATTCTTCTAGAGGATTTTCAAGTGCTTTGCACGACTTTGGCCATGTGTCCAAAGTTTCGACATTTAGTAACATTCAATATTATTTCTTAAACATTCAAATATATTGATTTTTCACGAGCGGGAGGTTCATATTTGACGCATCTCACTTGAGTTGTATTCGCTCCAGGATACGTGCGACATTCTACAACTTTATGACTCAAATTTTCCACATGAATAATATAATAGCCATAAAAAATATGTTGGTACCTGGATGGAAATTTTCTTTGCTTTCGAGGAATTGTCTCCAGAGGTTTGTTCTTGCGAATCTTGTCCAATGAGAGTCTGCGATGCATGTCGGGATCTCATAGGTTCATTGTATTTTGTTGTAGAAGGTCCACTGCTTCTTATTCTTTGTAACTAGATGCTAGTTTTTTCATTGTAAGATCGTTGATTGTTGATGAGTTCTTCCAATGCCCACTTTAGTTGTTGGCATAGTTTTGGATAGCTTTTTCCTTTCTTCACTTCCTCATGCAAAGCAAGAATACTTTGGCTTCTAATTCTTCCCTTTCTCTTTGGTTGCTTTCTTTCCAACTTCTTTTTGGGCGACTCTTCAATGCATTGTGTTCTTCAACTTCAATTTTGAGACCTTGAACTTGTTCTTCTAAGAGTTTTGGAATGGATCTTCTCCGTCTTGAGATCTTTTATAAGCTTGATTGCTTCCTCTTCATAAATTTGTCTATGGTCCATCCTTCTCTCTCTCTTCTTCGTTTTTTGATACCTCTTACTTTATTGTGCTTGGGTTTATTGTGCTTGGCCATAAACAATACTCTCTCATTGGCTTCTTCTTCACTCTCATTGTCTTCATTGGATGGTGAGCTATCTTCTTTAGAGAAGAAAGTTCCTTTTGGATCCTCGCTTGTTGAATTTCTTAAAGGCTTTCTTTCTTTTTGAGTTGCCATTACTTTTGTTTGGACATTTTTACGCAGAAATTCCCAACCTCATTATAGGCTGAGATCAGTCATGTGGAAGTTTACCTTTGAATTTTCCCTTACCAATTTCGTCAGTTTTCTCGTGAAGTAAGTCATTATTATTCATCCGAAAGACCTTCTTCATCATCTCCATTTTCTTCACACTTGTAGGTGCATGTCTTTACAATTAAAGGTTGTTTATCCTTATTGGTTTTCTGTAGATGCAACAAACACGAGCTTTCTAGATATGAAGAGCCCTCTTCTTCATCAAGTCTCATTTCATATGCTATGATAACTCCATGTAATTCATCTTTGGCTTGAGTTTGTCCAGGATTTGCACTGTATTATAAGACCTATACCTTTGGGTTGAAATCTCCCTGGTAACGTTATAAGAATCTTCCATATAATAGTCTTCTCTTCATCGCCCTCCCAAATCCTTCCGATTAGGCAGTGGTTATTTCATCAACGTATTGAAAGTATGCGGCAATGTTGCAATCTTCTTTCATTATGAGTTGCTCAAATTTTGCTCTATAGATTTGAAGCTTTGCTTCTTTGACATTTGAGTCACCTACATATATATCCTCAGAAAGCTTGTCCCATACATTTTTGGTGGTTTTAAAACCCAACACCTTATGATAAGTAGATTCAATAAGTCCTCGATAATAATATTCTTTTCTTTTGCATCATTTACCAAATTCTTCTTACCTTGTTCATCCATAGTTGATGTAAATCCATTTTGAGCAGGCAAGGTCTCCATACTTTGTAACCTTGCACCAAGAGATAGACCTCCATTCTTCCTTTCCAAAGTGCATAATTATTTTCATTGAATAGAGGTGCACCATTCTTGGTATGCTCCACGACCTCCTTCCGGCTTGTTAACAGCCTGCTATTGAAGGAAACCAAGCTCTGATACCAATTGTTGGAAATAGCGAGTCAATCAATATTTTTTTCAATTAGAGCATTAGTTAATCTTGAATTATTATCGGTGCTTTGTACAACGATAGCAACAAAGCAAGGGGAACACAAATGTACGCACAGTGTTTTAAGCTGGAAACCCACTTTGGGACAAAAATTACCTAATTATTTTCTAATAATTATTTAATATTCAACTCCAATTGAAAATAAAGCTCCAAATTCCTAGAATCTATAAAAGAATTATTCTCTAGGCTCCTACTTTGGATGGATGCTCCCACGCCCTAGATTCTTCGACGCAGTCAGCGGAATGGATGCAACACCCAAATGACCTACAACTCACCCTAGCACCACCCTACCACCCTATAGAAGAATAAAAGAAGAATGGACTCCACTTTACAATGATATATAATGATGCGAGAAGAAGAAGATATACTAGACCATAACCCCCAAAATTTGGCTCCACCTAATGATGATCCTTCTAGACCTCACAACAACGCCTCTTCAACCCTCGTAGATAGACACTAGTACAATTTGTACAATAATGTATTTGCACAATTACTAAGTACAATGATACCTTTATCAATGATTGTATGAAGTGCGCACTTGACTAGACTTCATATGATAAAATTCTTCGCTGCCTCGTTATGCGCCTTTGCTGCTCTCGTCATGCTACCCTCTACTGCACCTTGATTTTATTTTTTGTCGTAGAAAAGTCACGGTTCCTTTGCAACCCTCGACAACACACGATCTCATCTTTTTCTTGCCTTCTAGGAGCTCGGGATTGACAATCTAGTATATCTTTTTGTTATTTTCGGATCCTCGATATATGATTTTTAGTCACAACGTAGTAGTCCTCTGAGTCTTATTTCCAATGCCATAGGTCTGACCCAATTTGGATTCTTCAAGAGAGAGTTATACCCAATCTCTCACAATTCCTACTCCAAGGACTCCGATTTCAGAAGAGCGCAATTGTACTGGCATGCCACATGTCACTGCTTTCTTCATTTTTCTTTGAAATTGATAGAAATAAAATTACATATCAGTGCACCTTGAACCGAGCACATTTTACGAAATTCCAATCCGATATCTCGTAGAGAGAGTTATGACGAATTTACCCGAGGTCCACTTCTTTGAGATGAATTTAGAGCTGCCAAAAGCCCCGGCTTCCACGGATCATATCACCAGCAATATTTTGCACGTTGCGATCTCAGTGCTTTCACGGCAGCTTTCCTCGGGATTTTCCGCTTTCTGCGCTCATAAAAATTTCAGCTTTCGCCTCATAAAAATTTCAGCTTGAACCTTCGTAGAAAGCAATGTTAGAGCGAAAATTGCACGATAACCTATTTCGGATAGTGAATCGAACTTGCCTAAGGAGGAAATGAAGATCACAATTTATATGAATGCTTAGGTTGAGAGCTTCAACAAGTGGAACGTGGGAGGGATTTTAGTTTCTTAAAAAATATTAATTATGACTTTTCAATGACCCATGCTCCAACCCCATGGGGTTTTAGCCCACTAAACGCGGGGGTACAAACTTCAAAATGAATATCTCTCAAACCGTGGAAGAATTACATGGCGTGCCATATATAAACGGAAAACATCCTCGAGCGAGTAGAAACCATAAAAAGAATTATTAACCTAGAAATATATTAATTTGGTAGGTCGACATTCCAATTCAATATTGGGTTAGCCCTTAGTGATACTTGCTGACATCAATGACAATCCGCCGATCAACTTGTTATTACTGCTGTTTACCCACAAGAGTGCATAATAACATAAATTTCCAAAGTTGTACTTCATGGAATCTACAATTTCAAGAGTGTTGCTATACAATTCTATTTCAGCATGGCATATTTATTCGATTACCATACCCTATAAAGAGAGGAAGATCCATTTTAATTTTAGGGATACTTTCCCTAATGCTAGCGAAAGTGCATGGAAAAGGACTAACTATGCTCACACTTAAATTTAAAATGAAAAACTTCAATGCATACTAGAGTATGAGAAACTCAGTTGCTTTGATTGATATGTTTACTAAGAGTTGTCAAATTATGAGCATATGATGTGTGCTAACAAATTTTTTAGAACCGGGCTTTCCAATAGGACCCACATATTCAAGGTTCTCCAAATTGTACAAGTCCTTCACCACTTGATGTTTTCTCTCTTTAGATTGATAAGGATGGTTTAAGGGAAATTCTAGGATTTTTCTTTCTTCGTGAGCTTCAACAATGGTTTTTTTGGAAACAAGTTCCAATTATAGTTTTCTCCTTTAATGGTTTATGGATTAAAGTTTCACTCCAGAGGTAAATGTTTTGTGGTAATAGGGAAGTTTTCTAAATTCACTCCCTCTCCCTCTCCAAAAAGTATATGGCATTACATTCAGTAGGGGAGTGAGTAGGAAAAAATAGGTGTTCTAAATTGATGTGCAACTTGATAATCAGTAATTAGGATTTGGTTGCACAAATGAGTGGGTGACCTTAGAGAAGGATAATATGGTAGTGCATTAGATATGAATTTCATTTTTTGTGGCTCGGTACCGCAGCTTGCAAGGGGAACTTCCCTAGAGAGGAGGCTCCAAACCATTTTTGAGGATGTGGGAAAATCTAGCTCAAGAGAGAGGTCTAATGTGGCCATAAGGTTGGGTATTGAATTATAGGTGGGATTATAAGTATTCCATGGAATTTTAAGGTTATAGATCTACGAAGGAAGTCGTTGAGGACAACAAATATTATTCCATGTATTAAATAATGACAAGCTTTTGATTTATACCTTGTTGTCTATTTATTTCCTTACTTGATTCCTTAAATACTTGTTGTAACCCTAGTATTGATGGGAAATTTCTTGAGTGATCCTCCTTTCATTCTTCTGTTCTTCCCGCAAATCATCCAATTGTAAATTTAGAGAGGATTTTGTAATTCCTATTTCTCGTAGCGCATTTCAAGATTTGAGAAGAATTTCTTTTCAAGAATTCTTACAGATCTTGGACATTCCCATTAAATACTTAATGCATAATACAAACATCATTTATGTTAAGTGAAAAACATTACCTTCTCCTATCAGTTTTAAAGGTTCTAAAAAGAATCATCTTTAATTCCTTTGAGTAGAGTATTACCAAGGTCTCTTTTCCAAATTACGTTTATGTTTTGATTTTTGAAGTTTGTGTCGAAATCGCTCAACATAGTCCTCCAAGAATTTCATTTTCCCCTTTGTGTTATTTCAAAAATATCTTCATTAGCATGACAATAGTCTTGGTATTTATTCAAGAATACAATCTTCATGTGTTCCAATGTTTGAATGTAGTTCCCGCCAAGGCTCATGAACCATCGAGGGAGCTTTTTATTTTAGAGTAAGATGAAACACTTGCAACCTTTGAGCATTAGTGAAAAAAACATATCCTCTACAAGGTACTTCAAACTCAAATAAGAGATGTGTTTGGATCTTCATTTTCCAAAACATAAAATTTTTGCAGTGCGAATGGGGAGTACTATGCGTTTGTGCCACTCCTCAGATCTTTGACCAGGGAGTTCAAAACCAACAATGTTTGCCATTTCTTAGCGAAATGAAAATATGTTCTCCGTGCTACTTCGGCACTCCTTCTTTAATTGTCATTGCCAAGTGATCGGTGAAATAGGTGCATTGGATGGTTGATATTAGCCTATAAAACTCACCTTTGAAAAATGCCTTTGAAATATCATTTCCTTTGTTTTCAGCTTAAGCTAGTTGGTATATCTTGTTAGCACGTGGTTAAATAGATTTGGGGGCTTCTTACAACACGCGAAGAAATGAAAAATTTAAAAATAATGCGGAAAGAAAACAAATTCAAAGAATCAATTCTAGGGAAATAAAATTTGCAAGAAAAAATACTTGAAGAGTACCAAGATGCAACCAGGTTTACCAAGGTCAATCCCCTAGGTGCCTCGCCAACAACGATGAAAAGAAATGTTGGGTGTAATAAACAACCTAACATTTAATTTTCAACTACGGGAGTTTGTAAGCTTAGATGTGCAACCCTTTGGAAATTCCGAGAGAAGGAATTCAACAACCTACACACATGTTAATGCACGACACCACACCATTCCGGAAACCGGAATAAAAAGAAAGTATTTTGCAAAATAAATAAAAAGGAACTCGAAAAGCTAGTTTGCAAAACAATCCTAATTACCGAGCAAAATTCTATGTTTATATTTATATAGTTGTTGGCGAGATTAACAATTGGGCCCTTGTGGAGATTTGATTTCTTTAAGGATGTTCCTTCCTGCACTAGTTGTTATTCCTATATCCCGCAATCTACTTTCACTAGTACACGCACAAGATTATGTGCCGAAATATATTTCACATATTGGATGTTTATGTCTTTATGTAGGGGCTTTCGACTTTAGTACTAGAGAACTATGTTCTTGTATTAGGATATTAGTTCCTATGTTGGAACAGTTTCCTACACTAGGTTTTCAAATTAATTTCGGGAAAAAAATAAAGAGTGTGCTAACTACGAAAAATAATTTGCAAAGGTGAATTTGAAATGTGAAATAACTTCCACAAAAAAGTAGTGCTTCAACCAAACGGAACTTCAAATGAAAGATAGACATCGAAATAAAAATGAACTTAAGAAGCCAAAGCATACTTTTCTTCAATCAAAGAACTCTTTCATGCGATCAGAGAAATTATCTAAGTATGACAACAAGATTTATCCTTGTAATAATTTGCACATAAATCAGATATGTCTTTTAATCTTTTTAACTCAGAAAAGTTCACTTTAATAATTCAAAATGAGTTTTAATCCTTTCCTTAAAAAGTGTAGTGAAGGTATAGATAAATACATTGTAAAAGAGTTCATTCCTAATTTATAAAGCATATTTAATCCCTAATACTTTAAATATTTATATTAAAAATACTTCTCTCTGATAATGAACACTCACTATAAAAATGTATCGAATCTATGTGAAACAAACAAATGAAAAGAGATACTTTGTGATGAACCAAAAAAATCAAGTTGCGAAATATAAATGACTAGTAGAATAATGTACTTGCACAATCAGGTAGAAGTAAATCTGAAAATTTAGAAAAGGAAATTTCTGAAGGTAAATCAAACTTAATTAACATTCACACCATAGATCAATCACATATTGACTATCAATGAAATAGAACTGTAACTATTTTAAAGAATGAAACATAATTTTAATCCATGCTTTGAATTTACACAAAATCAACACAAACCTTTGATAAAGCGAAAGAGGAGAATGATTTGGGTTGGCTATGATACTAGCCAAACATCTCTATCTCCATTTTAAAACTTGAAAACTTTCAGCACTCAATGATGCATCAATAAAATTAAAACGTAGAATTGAAATAACATGGAGCAATACCTCTCATATAATATTTCAATTGAAAAATGTAAATAATGAAGTCGAATCCAAACGAAAGCAAGGGAGCGGGTGGTAGAACCCCCAACACTCGATCTCACAGAATCAAGGTACGTTGAAAAATGGTTTTCCTACGTGCATAGCTCCTTCCTTTTATAATATTTTTACATGATAAATTTTTCTTTAGACAAGTCTGAGTTCCTTTGCAAAACAAACATGGGAATTAGTCCCAACTAATATTCATCAAATATAATATGAAATAAAACCATTTCCCTATTGAAAGAATTAAGTTTTAATACAAAATTTCCAAATCTGTTTGTTTTCAAGTGTAATATTCTCAAATGGGAAATGCAGAATAAAATGCATAAAGCTGGAAATATGCGAAATATAATAGAGTCAAAGCATGAGACAAATAATATATCATTCCATTATTATATACGTAGACAAAATAGGTACAATATCTTGAGGAAAATATCGCTCAAGTTGAGCAAACAAGCCTCCATGAAAGCATACACCTAGATCTAAAATGTTGCTAATACATGCAGAGTAAGAGGAATGTCAAAAACTGCACTCGTGTCTAAGAGATATGTCGCAGCTAAAAGATATATATATGTTTGCTGCCGATATAATTCTCCAAAATTCCAAGGTTAGAGATGGATGCTCAAACGTAATCGCAGACGACCCATAAAAGGTTTCTAAAGGACGCATTATACAAAATATGTGCATTTGTACCTTTGGAAAATTTGAATAATATTTGCAAATAAATCACCGATGATGGGAGATGGATGATCTGATATACAATATGGCTGATCCTCCTTCAACATATCTCCTAAACGAAGGGTCGAGTCCCCACACTAGAAACCCGGACACTCCAAACATGGCAATAAACCTACTCCCGAGGTGCTCGCTCCAGTGTAACGCAATCTGCACGAGAAACTGCACACGCAGATGATAGATGCTACTTGGCCTAGTGCCAAAATATGTAATGAAGCCTCTGAAAGCCTTCCTCACAAGCCTCCGGACGAAAGGATAATCCCTCCAATGGAGAGCTAGCGGAAAATGGAGGTGTCTCTCTCCCTCCACTACGACAACCACACGCAACGTAACCCAACTCTACGTAGAACTCGTGTTGTACATGGGCCCGAAGCTTGGACAAATGCCTGATAGCCCAGGAAGTATGGCCTGCAAAGCTCCCAAGAGATTCTCAATGGAAAATTTCAGTATTCCCAATCAAGAACACCTTCGTGCTAAATAACACATGCCAATCTTAGCTAAATAGATGAAGAAAGCTATATGTTCTAAATGAAACCATATATCAAAATATCAAAGCATCGAGAGGAATAATATGGCTACCATCCTCTTCCTTTTATAAGATATGAGCTTCCAAACCATAGAAGTCCCATCCATTAATGACACTACCTCCATGCAATGTGTCTCCATCTAAAAGCCGTGATGTCCCTCCATTAATGTCCACTCCTCCTTGACAACGACGCGCGATTTGGTCAAAGTTGACCCAATCCACATGTTTAAGCCCTTGTTCACACCTTAGGATGCTTTATTAAGCTCAAGAGGTGATACATTTTCACATAGTGGTCTTTTATTCTTCATAAAGATATGTTTTAGGTCTCCTACCCATTTATTCACCTATCTAAGCGACAAAACAATACTTTAATATTCCAGATTAGTTCAAGATAATTTAGAATATTATAGTCCTCCTCAAAATGTTGCTTGTCCTCGATAAAATGCAAAGGATATTTGAAAAATCTCCAATGGATATGTCTCCCTCCCAAGAATACAAGTTCGCGTTTGGTGGATAAACCAAATAGATTTCATTCAAAAGTGGGAGATATATGGAAAGGGTTATATGTCATGTCCATTGGCCTCCTCTGAGGCATGGGAGATGGTAAAATTTCGGTTCCTCGGTCTCCATGAGAAACTCCATCCTCCATGCTATCATCCAAACAAAGTGGGCCATCCTTGATCGCTCGTGAGAAACAATCACCAGCTCCCCTCGCTATGTAATGTGTAGGAGTTGCATGGCTGAAAAGTGAGAGATAAGGTTGTTCAAAAAAATGTTGTCTCTCTTTCCATTTCATGATAAATTTGGAGCTACCGATCTTGGGCTAAAATAATATAGTCCTTATGAAGTCACAAGATACTTGGAATCTCATGATCCCACTCATTGATTCTATTAATCCTTCTTTCCCTATCCTTCATGCATATAATGAATAGAGTGTCATCACCATATGGGCTCCAAAAGAAACATGGATTAAGTGTCATATGACATCTTGGATGGTGACGATGGTCCCTCAATTGAGTGCGGTGTTGTTCTTCTTCTTGATGTCTCAAAACATGATATGATAAGTGGCCATCCAACCACCTTCTTGTCACTAAGCTTCACAAAACCTTTGAGAAAAATAGTGAGGACATTAGGTGTTGGTTGAATATGAGCCAAGAAAACACATATCTTTCCCAAAGGCCTCCATAAAGTGCTCATCCCCATCAACTAAATGTAGTCCCAAAAGGACCATGAAATCCACAAAGTGGTGTGCTCTCTTGTGGAGCAATTTGCTCCAAATGCATGGCAAATGAGTGCACATACATTGTTAGTTGTTAAATAAGCATTGAAACGCAATATTTACCATATATTGTAGACAAGTTGGTGAAGAGGTCCATAGATGAGCTTTCCCATCTCTCCATAAAAAAGGGGGAAGTGATTGAAACAACCTTGCAAGGTGGTTGCTCTCCTCCTCATACATCAAACAAGATACATATCTCCCGATATGTTGGTGCACATATTCTTTGAGATCCTCCCAATAGAATCCCTCCATGATGGTGTGATAAGACTCAATGAAGTCTACATGTCTGAAGAGAGTGCCTGCATATCTCGCATGTAGAATCTCCTTCTTGAGGTTTGGAGTATTTATTCGGGTAGATCTGATCATGGAAATAAATGACTCCATCAACCACACTATACCTCCCATCTATCACTTTCCCATCAAGAACCTTACATGTGAGGAGGTTCTTGGAATATTTCCACCATAGTTGGGACACCCAATATGGATCTAGGCTTCCCAACAATGACATCGTTGTAGAAATATAAAATGAAGCTCCCTGGCATACATCATAACTCTCCTCTTTGACATGCTCAATGCCAAAGCCACATGTTGGAGTACTATTACCCCACCTTTCTACCTCCCTTGTGAGCTATATTTCATAAGACAATATTGAAGTACATGGAGGTCAACCTCCTCTGCGGCATTTCCCATCCAAAACTTCCATAGTTTTTCCAATGAATTCAAGAGTGTTAATAAAATCTTGTCATATTCGAAAATATTCCTCGGGTGTGGAAGTATCATTTGCTACTCCAAAGCTATGGAGTGGTCATTTTACACCATGCTCATGTCATCATAGATTTAGATCATTTTCAGCTCAAATAGGCGAGTGGGAGATAGAAATGTCCATATCGGAAATTTGCTCACTCCTCCTTTGAACCCATCAAAGGTTCTACGCGCTGTATACTCTCTCCCAAGGCTCCTTCCCTAGCCAATTATATCAATGTTGCACTGTGTTGAGAGAAATATTTGTTCATCTTCCAATTAGTCTCCCTTGTGGAATGCCTCCATGTAATGAACATCGAGGCCTAGAGAAGGTTGTATAGTGCGCTGATTTGTCCTTGTCACCGCTCCACAAATGCTCTTGCCTCTTTTCAGTGCATCAAAATTCTGAAACAGAGAGGTGTGTGCTCCTCATCATATGATGCTTGTCCTCATTCTATCCCCTTCTATCTTTAAGATCTCACAATGCTGTCAATGATGGCACACGATGCATATGGATTGTGCCCACGATCTCCATATGTGAGAGTTCTTTGGAGCTCCTTGAAAGAGTGCAAGAGTTTCTCTCTTTGGATAAAATGCTCCATCTTCCTCTTCATGAGGCACTGGATGTTGCTACTATTGTGATAGCACTCGTTACCTCTTTTCTTCCCTTCCTCATCATGAATGGAGGTTTCATCATCATCATTAAGAGCTTGGCTTTATTTAGTTCCTCCATGTCTTCCCTTTGAGAAGAGACCTCTTTCTCGAAATGGGGATCTCGCCTCGTATCAAGGTATTATGCAATTTTTTAATCCTTAATATTATACGAAATGGAGTTGGATTTATAGATCCCTTCCAACTCATGCAAAGGTTTTGTTTGTGTATGATTGGCTAGCTCAACCATGGAAGTTTCATGATATTTTCATCAAATCTATTTAATAACATCTATTGACCTTGCACAAGTAGACACATTTGCATATTTTAATGAATAAGATTCATACAAAAAACCACCAAGCATAAGACTTACCTTCAAGGTGCAGCCTGCTACTCTAATGGCCTCGTCTATCGAAACTTGGTGTTGTTGCAAATAGGATGTCTAGCTCCTCCACCCAAGCCCTAGGGCACGACATAGTGGTGCATCAAAAGTGGATGCATCAAAAAGTGGATAGAAAGAATTTACCCACATCATGCTACTTGCACCTTGTGCTTCTATCATGGCTTTTAGGTATTATCCTCCTTGATCTTGCAAAACCTTTAGAAAGTTTAGATGATCTCTAAATCTGCGAGTTTCAGATTCATACTCTTGAATATAGTCACCAAGAGTCTCTTCCTTTGGTACATCTCCTTCCTCCATCTCTCTTTATATGGCCCCTGAGCATCGTACCAGGTCAGTAGATCCGATGGTGTAGGCTAATTCTCACACCCATAATATGAAAATCTGGAGCTTTCGTCATGTATAAGCCCTCTTGGAAAATCTCTGCATCTCTCATTATCATCTCTTTTGATGTCTCCGCTAATGCTACTTGCATAGTTTGAAGAAGAAGTTTTGATAACTCCCTCCCTCTTAAAAATGAGGGTTTTGATTTCATCTCTTGCGGATCTTCTTGTCCTATAGAAGCCTCCTTAGATGACATAATAGTTTTGAACTACATAGAGTTGAGCCAAGATTATGCTCAGATACCATTGTAATATTTCCCAAATGGGAAAAGCAAGAATAGAGTGCATAAAATGGAAATATGAAGAAATATAATAGATTAAAGCATGAGAAAAAAATAGATCCATTCCATTATGATTATAACAGATAGGTACAATATCTTGAGAAAAAAATCAATGAAAAGAGTTGGGAAACAAGCCTCCCATGAAATCATACACCTAAATCTAAAATATTTATTAATACATGAAGTGAGGAATGCAAAAAATTGTGTTTTCTAAGAGAGAATAGCAGTGGAAGATATAAAAATATATTGATGATATAATGCTTCAAAAATTCAGGGCTAGAGATCCATGCTCCAAAAACGGAAATTCCGAGACAACCGAAAAGGTTTCAAAATACACTATACAAAATATACTGTGATTTGGCCCTGGGGCTGAACAATAATCTATGAAAATAAATCACTGATGGGAGATGACTAATCCCAATATACAATATGGTTGATCCTCTTCCAATAGATCTCCTAAATGAAGGGACGATCCCCACATTGGAAACCCAGACACTCCAACAGGGCGAGTCGAGCCTACTTGCTGCAGCCTCTCTCCAAAATAACTTTGCGGTCCATATAAGAAATTTCACTGCAGATGATGGATGCTACTTGGCCTAGTGCCAACATTTAATGAAGCCTTGAAGACTTCCTCACAAGCCTCTGGACGAAAAGGATTATCCCTCCATTTGGAAAAGCTAGCCTCGGAAAACGAAGATTTCTCTCCTCCACTTCTACACCGCAACATAACCCAAATTCTAAATAGAAGCGGTGTTGTACATGCAGACTCAAAGCTTCTGGCGAAATGCCCGATCGTGGAATTATGGTACAAACTCCTCCAAAGAGATTCTCGATGGAAGGGGTGGGTTTTCTCGATCACGAAAACTCCTAAGATATGAGCTTCCAAACCGTAAAATGACGCTCTCGTTAATGACACTACTTCAATGCAATGTGTATCCATCTAAACGTCATGTTTCTCCATTAATGTCCACTCCTCCATGATTTTCTGATTTGGTCAAAGTTGACCTAGTCACGCATGCTTAAGCCCTTGCTCACAACGTAGGGGTGCTTTATTAAGCTAACGAGGTGATCCAATTTCACATGAGAAGTGAGTTTTTATTCTTTCATAAAAGAGATTTATGGGTCTCCCTACCCATTGTATTCACCTATCTAAGCGACAAAAATTTGATATTCCAATTAGCTCGCAGATAATTCTAGGAATATTACATCGAGAAATTTTGGAAAAATTTAGTATTTTTGCCTCTGTAAAAGCGCCTCCAAAAGAACCCTTCATATATTCTCTAACCATTACAAATTATGGAAAATTACCCACATATTACTCAATTTCCTATCCTTTGACCCATGTTTTCGAGATTCTAAGATTCGCTACGATCGACATGGAATCGAGAGTAAATAGTCATTACGGAAACTACGACTCAGGCATTTTCTAGGATTTTGGAGAAAACAATATTTTTTATAAAATTTCTTCGAAGAGCAAAGTGCATAAATTTTGGAATAAATAAAATCTCAGAAATGGTTTTCGTTATAGTTAACTGGTTATATTTTCAAAAATCCATTTTTCTTGGATTTTTGTGATTCACCTCCATGCAGCATGAAACTTGAGGTCAAAATTGGTCATTTAGAAATTATGCGAATTTTGAGTAGATTTATTAATTTTCTCTTAGAGACCCACACATCGACACTAGGTGAAATCCAACTTATGTGAAGGTGTTTCGAACCTCATAACCATCTTTCTTTTCCTCGAAAGCGTGTCGAGATATCAAAGCCCCAAATTGGTGACGAGGATACTTGCTGTGGGAATGTTTGGTGTAGGAATGCGTGAGACTAGGAACTTTGGCCTCTATTAGAACATGCATATAATAAACTCAGTTTCAAACCCTGAAAAGCACACAAAACTATTATTAACGATGCTTTTAATGTTTAAATCTTCGTTAAAACAAGAGAATAGAAAATACTTATTATCTCTAAGAATGCACAAAACTACGATAATAACTATTCAATCTAAACAAAATCATGAGGGATTCTGAGTAAAATGTAATATAAAAGCAAAGGAAAAACAGAGGCCCAACACCAATCACTTGGGGTGTTCTACGAAAGATGCCGAGACATCCGAAAAAATATTTTAACGATGTATTACCATGACAAAAGTAATCGAAAGTTGAAGGACCGTCTAGACAACTTCGATTACATCTAAAAATTCTAGAGGTACGCTATGATGATGTTTGCTTGTAGAATTTTTCTCGTATCATAGTATTCTTCCAAATTCCATCGAAGAATTGGAACAGGGGTTTAAGAAAGATTTTTCTTGAAAAAACTATGCAATGACTCAACATGGATCACAAATAAAAAGTGAAGATTTCAATAAGAGGTTTAGTCATATTTTGAATAAATTCCAAGGAAACACAAAGCCTCAAGACCGATCACCATCAAATTACTACACATCAACCTTGCCAACAAAGCATTGCACAACTTTGTGAAAGATAAATCTGAAATAAACTCTTGTATAGAACTATGAAGAGGAAATAATAGTTGGAAAGGACTTGCATGCGATTGCGGTTCATCATAAATGATGAACGCGCTAAAGACTCCAAATAGATGAGCAAAAAGGTCTTAGGCCTCCATAAGCAAGCCCAAGGTGAAAGAAGTTGTCGACCTTGAGAGCTTGACCCGCACCATCAAGATTTGAAAAAATGAGTTGGTATAATTGAAACAAAGGTCAATCGAGATCGTTGGGTGCTAAAAAGGTGCCTTTTAAAACTCCTATTTGCTCCGAGCATTAATTATCAACCCGAGACGAGTCCTCTTATTTCAAGAGTGTAAAAAATATGTGCACGCTATAATCCCGCGAGGCTGCAATGCTTTCTTAAAGATGTGGTATAGATATTTCAAATACAAGAATAAAACGGATGCTTAATAAATCCCACTTGCAACTAAAGGAAACTCAATGCTCTAAAACTAAAATCATTTATTCCAGCAAGTAACAACAATTATCGATTGAGGATACAATAGAAATAACCTCCATTCCTCTTTTAATAGATGCAAAGCCCAATCAAGCGTAAATAAGATCTTTAATCGAGAGCTTTGACGACAATAACCAATGTTCTTTGGCGACTGCTGATCCTCACACACAACACACTAAATAACCAGTTGGAAATGGCAATGAATTAAATCAATAATGCTACCGCATGGCTCGATGGAAATAAATAATAATTATGCTAAATCTGTGAGACTTTAAAAGAAAAAACTAAATGAAGTAAATGAGCAAAAATGCTATATAATATAAATAGACGACGAACTCTTGTGTGAGTCGAAATGAACAAAAAAACTAAGTTATTAAAATGAACGGTGAAGCTCTTGTAATTAGAATGAGCAGACTGCATTATACTTGCGAGAAAGAAATGATCTTGTTATGAACAACGCTGACTTTAGTCAGTAGAAAGCAATCATTAAAAAAACCACACTTTTAGAAATAAAAAATAAGGCAAACCACTACGTATGGTATAGGAACGATCAGAGTAGATCCACCGATGAGCCAGAACCCTAGCCACGTGAATGCGTGTCGGATTACTTCGAATGCGTGTAAGGAGGCGCAAAGCTGCTTTTTATATTCATTATTGCACAATCGTTACGACGAAGTCTCGCCCTCCGCTGTCATCAACGAGAGTCGATGATCAAAGCTACGATTTCACAGTAATTCTCCCATTCCTCCTATCCTATCCTATATATCTCTAATCTAATAATCCATCTAATTCTCTCTACTAATCATCCATCATGAATCCCCATAATAACTTTTTCGATCTCTTTTCTCATTTAAATACACATAGAGGAGGAGAGAGAAGTTACACCGATATGATTAAAAATGATTCCTATTACAAAGGTGGTTTGCTCACAACCAATTGATCGGCATTATCAGATTTGAAATATCCTTCCATCGATCATTTAATAAAGGATCAGGTCGAATTTGGTATCGCAACTCGGAAGAATTTGGAAAATGGCCACAACATCGAATGCTGGGAAAATCGTCCTCGAAAACCTTCCATTTCTCTCCAATACGTGCCAACTTTGGGAAAATTGTTCTTTCTTGACAGTTACCCATTCCATTTTCGACAAAACCCATGTTTCAACGTTTTCCATATTCTTCTCCATTACTTTCCCAATACGCTCTTAATGCAAAACTATCACTTCTTATTCCAACGAATTTCCGAGTTGGCATATTTAATGATGAGCGGTAGAGATCAAATCCGCAAATATGGAAAATTTCTTGGAGGAGTGCAAAATGGTGATTGATGTTACAAAAAAATTTATTAATAAAACCATAATTGGTAAAATCATGCATAATCATCAATTTATTAAAAATAAAGGAGAAGAAATAATATTTTTATCCATAAGAGCACAAATAATTATAAAAAATGGAACGATATGATAAATTGCGATAAAATGACATGATAAAGAAGAGTAGAAATGGATGAAATAGGTATTAAAAAGTGATAATAATAATAACATATTAGCGACCCAACGAGACCACCATGAGCGCAGCCTCCCAAGTTCAACTGAGAAGGAGCGCGACTACGATAGCAACAGCAACCAATCGACGAGTCTACACAAATATCGAACATTGTGCTGAATGTTGAGAGTATGGGCATGGACCAAGTATTATTCATTTCACCAAGAATATCATTCCGAAAAATACATGCCCACTATGGAACCACAATATGAACTTTCTTGTTTTGGATTTTATTGACACAATATTTTATGATGAGCAGATAGATCCCTGTAGAAGAGAAGGAAGAGACTCATGAGTGACCGAAGGAAATTTAAGCATCGAGATCATAGTGAACACATTGAGTTGTGTGCTCGTAGATGAAAAGAGCATTGTTAAAAAGCAAGCATTGAGTGATGGCCTAACCTAAAAGAAAAACATTTGCTATAATTTGAAAAGGCAAGGGATAGCCACCGACCAAGAGTTACCGAAGCAGAAATTGAAAGATATTTTTTTAAGGAAGAATAGTCTGCCTATAAACTCAAAAGAGAACACTTAGAGAAAATCTGGAAATATAATTTTGAGGAAAAGTACTTCTGCCAATAGTAAGAACAAGTATATCACTTCGGAAGTCGCTCACCATGTTACTCCTCCAAAAACTTTCGAAATGTCTCTCGCACTGGATTACAACATATTTCAAGAGTTGAAAAAAGCTTGCGCGGATATCTCACTTTTCAAAATGACGAATATCGTGATCCAGTGGGACATGCTCCTACCTGCACTCACATAATCCACCTTGGGTAACAATGCTTCTTCAAATAAGGGATCTGGTAAGTCCTTTGGTCCCCTCAAATCTCTTCTTAATGCTTTAACAATGTATGCAAACATACTCTACTCTCCCATTATTTTAATGTTTGAAATTTTCAACTACAATGTAAACAAATTCTTAGTTGATTGTGGTTCATTGGTAAAATTAATTCCATTAGTTGTCACGAAGAAAATAAATATGAAATGGGATAAAAAATATGCATAACTCATTCAAAAAGACAAGACTCTTGTCCATGTGATTGGTGAACTCAAAAATGTGCTTTTTCGCTTATCATTCGATCCTCGAGTTCACAAAAATTCCATAAGCATACAATGTTTTTTTGAGTAGAGATTAGTCCAACAAGCTACAAGGGTATTTTTTTATGAATTGGTCACTTCTATGGCTTCTGTACAATGGCAAAAATAATCACACCTAGGTGAACGTAGAGTGATACATGAAACACATTGTTACTCCCTTCAATGGTATGAATGAACCAATGGATTTTGAGGATCTCATCTTTGGAAACCGCTTCTTGGAAACTGATATCGGGTGTTATCTCACTAATCCATCCCAGTTCCACTAGACACATAGTTAGAGCTCCTTCCTAGTCCAACTGGTGAGAATTAAATATTTATAGTTAGTGGTAGTAGTAATAAAAGTTCTAGTGTAGCACATTTTCCTTGTACAAATGATATTTGGACGTTGTATTTTGATCGTTCCAACACATAGCAGGGCTCTTGACCTGGTTGTGTTTTAGTAGACCCATGATAGAGGAAACGTCTGATCTACAGTCACTTGGAATTTGACTGCAGGACCAAAACCGCAAAATATGAAGCACTCAAATTGGGTTTTGCAAAGAGCCATTGACCTCAACATTGCAGACCTTCATGGGGAAAATAAAATTTCTCCACAAGTTCATCTATGATTACTCTAAGAACATGAAGAAAAAAAAAGAAATGGTAAAGAAGGACACAATCTACATATGTGAAAAAATGGAAAAGGATGTGTTTTCCCATGTTAGGCAAGCCATTGCACAAGCACCTGCTTTGCACAATCGAGATTTCAACAAATAATTCCTGATCTACACTTTCACTTTTCACACTTCTCTCACCGTTGTGCTTACACAAAAGGATTATCAAAACAACGAGGGGGAAATATATTTTATGAGCACTAGCCTTCAAGGACCTAAACTCAATTACCCCGCCATTGACAAACAAGATTACACAGTATACAAGGGGGTGAAGCAATTTTGGCCCTATCTCTTGAAAAATCATTGCATCATCTTTTGTTCCACACCCAACACTTAGGCTCCCTCTTCCTAATTAAGAACTAAATGTACAGAAAAAATCCAAAATATATGGTACTTTAAAGAAAAACGATATAAATTATTACACAATATTCCACTATTAATTGAAATGTTTATATATATATATGTACATAAATATGTTTATATAAATTTGTTAGTGAGTATAAGTTAATATTATTGGTTCTCACAGGATTCAAGGCTGACCTGACTATCACTAACTAACTAGTACCATGGAAGAAATTAAATATATTTTTAAAAACAAAAACAACCCCACACCGATTATGAATGTGAATTTGAGCTAAAAGACGTATTCCAAGCTAAGAGTGTGGTGGAGTAATGAAGGTTGTATGGTAACAGCCAGTGATTGATCCATCCCTTCTTGACACTGAATTAAGCCTTTGGGTGTGAGGTCTAATTTCTTTTTCTAAATAATAAATTAATATTCGATGGATTGATGTGGTCATGATAAAAAATAACTTAGAATGACGTCGTTTTAATAATCGGAACCCAAAATACAAACTAAAATAGAGTCACAGAATTCTATTAATTGGAAAACTAGTACATATAAAAAGTGAGCTCTCTTATTTTTCACATAATTCCATAAAAGTGACTTTTGAAATTAAGTGCTTTTTTTACATAAATATAATAAAAATATATTTATGAGGGAAATATATCTCAACTTATATTTTGTGTAAGTTTCCTCATCATAACTAAATTCATTCGATGGAGAGGCAGGAACATATTGTTTCATTTGTTGAAATAGTTGGGGAATCAATAGATAAGGCACGAAATTTTTTTGAGGCAATGAACTGGAACCTTAAGGAAGCGATATAGTTATTCTATGCTTATTCTTGATTTCCATCGGCTTATACTTCTACAACTTCTAATTTAACTCATCATATTCTAGTACTGGAAGACCCTGATTATGTAGGCCCACCACTACCAGTTATGAGGGAAGCATTATAAGATGATGATTTCATAAGAAGAAGAGATCAAAAATCATCCACTCAACCTAATTCTGCTAGTTGGGATTTATGGGGTAAAGGCATTGATAGATTGGAAGCACTGTATCGCCCACCAATCGAATTGGTCATCAAAGACAGTTTGGAGCAGGCAAAGGTGGAAGATGCGGGCCAAGGAAAATGTGTCATCACAAATATACAATACCCAAAGGATTTTAGCTCTTATATACTTAATAGAGACACTTGGGCCAACGAAGGTGTGAGGGAGACTATTAGTGCATTTTTCATTTTCTGGAAAATTTATGATGACAATGAAGAAGGGTGAAATGTGTGCACCTATTATCATTTGAGTGAGCTACCCTCAACATTTGTTATTGATTCTATCACTGGGCTAAAAGTCAAATCTTGGACAGGCACATCGATCCACATCAATTTCTACAAGATTTGATACCTTATTTGGACAAGGGCCCCAAGGAGTTTGGGCTTCGAAGGAAAAATTCGGTGACATTAAATGTTAATAATGCACATGAACAAAAAGAAATAGTACAAGGGAAAGGGAAATATGTCTTAGCTAACTTTGCTTCTTTGGAAATCGAGGAATATAATTAAGTACAAAAATCAGTGGCAATAAAGGAAGATAATGCAATGGTAATAAAGGATGATAATTCAGTGAAACGAGATTACCCATCTCTCCAAGAGGAGCCATAGCCAGTACAAGTTGATAAAGGAGTGAATATCTATAGGTTAGGTGTCTGTTTACCTGATGGCAAGAGGGCACAGAGGAGATTTTTGCAAACTGATCCAATAAAACTATTATGGTCCTTCTGTAGTTCTCAAGTCAAAGAAGCGAATGATGGGTGGAAATTTAGATTGGCACATGCAGTTCCTGGTGTACCATCTAAGACAGTAGACTATGATAGCAACTTGAGCTTCAGAGACTCTGGACTTTCCAATAAACTCATTTCCATGATGTGGGAATGAAATTCAGAAGTCGTTCAACGTCAACACCCTATAAAACATGCAAAACTTCGGCACTCTAACCTTGAACGTGAATTCTATAAAGTATATACATGAAAATCCTCTAAAAACTGCAAAAATTAAGGTTGTTGAGTATTTTTTCTTTTTAGTCTCCTAATACATCATTTTCTAAATGGTGACGTGTCACGCTTCAATCTATATCCTATAACCTTAAATGTAAACATTTCGAACCGTGTAATTTAAACATTTATGACTAAATTTCTTTACTTTGTGACAATTCTCGATTAAGAACAACATATTGAGATCATCATCTTTTATAATACACTTACATCATGACATATTTTTTGAGGGAGGCATACCCATGTTCAGCATATAAATTAACATTGCATGTACAATTATCAATAAGTCTCGTCCATTGATGACAAATAATGAACTCATGATTCAACGAATTTTTGAATGACCATAGCCATCATACTTTTTAATTCGTATGGTGTGAACGAATGAGTGGAAGTATAAAACAACACAAAATGTTTTGGTCGAAGTTAAATGATGAAAACCTATTATCAAGAGCAAGGAAACTTTCTGTTGATGTATGTATTTTCCAAGGTACCAAAGGGAGTCTCTAATTCAACTTCCTGTATAACGAGCTGATGTTGACAAGAAGCGACCTCTCATAGGCGGGCTTTAATGTACACTCCATCAATAACACAAAATGGGTACCAAGATTTCAAACATAGTGATATTGATATGGAACTGGTTCAGGAACAGTAGACATGAATGTAGGCTTAAGAGTATCATAACAAACATCAGCTAAAGGAATTATATTGAACACATTCAAGACACATTATCGACTTGGGAACATTGACCCAAAAATGAATGTGGAGTTTTTTTATATGGGGTGATAACAAAAAATACAAACATGTCTCCCAACCCAACTGTCATAGAGATGAAGTGAAATATTTTCATGTTCAAGTGTGACTCACTACCATTCATAGGATGAGTATCCATTTTTCCCAAGTTCCCAAACCATTTCCAAGTATTTGTAAGTTCATCCTTCGAACAAATATCTCTAATTATTTTTAACAAACCCTTTAGATCATGTCCTACAATATTAGATCATGGCCTCCAAAATTAGATCATTAGGTCATGGTCTCCAAAATACAACAACTTCCAATAGTCTCTCATTATATGGGAGAAAAATGCATTGGAAGTAATGCATTGGAAGTAATACATAATTTACATTTCAGTCATCAAATGCATTTCGCGAGATATCATTTAATTGGTTGAGTTACGAACATAGAACACTACAGCTTTCTCTTTCACTAGAATAGGTTATTTTTCATGCTTTCTTGCCTACATTCCATTTTTTCATAGCTATTAGATGCTTCCATCATTTCCCAATGCTTTTAGATTCATTTCATTAAGCTTTAGCACGACTACCATTCAATTATGTATATAGCTAGAATTGGATCTTTTCATAATTACTATAAGGCATCTAATTGTTAATTGATTCATAAAGATGTCAGCTATTTAGTTTAAAAAGAGAATTCCGTTGAAAAATTAGATAAGAAATTGTTGTTCAATTCAGTAGAACTGTTGTTCAATTAATAAGTGTGTTGTTCAATCGTAGGTTGCTCTTTTATGTGCTTACTTAGACAGAATAGTTAAACGACATTTTACAATTCCATTCCCCTTTGAATTGATTGAACTTCGAGAATTAGATAATCCTCTTCATGGTAATATAGATTAGTTGTTCTTGATATCACTTGCATATATTGTGCTGACACTCTTGAAATAAAAACACTTGCCCTGGGTTGACAATTGAATGAGAAGCATCGAAGTTGCATGTAACAATCACCTTTATGACCCAACACTAGGCATAAGTAAACTAAGATTTAGAAAAGGAAATTGTTGAAGGTAAATCAAAATTAATTAACATTCACACCACGAATCTGTCACATATTGACTATCAATGAAATAGAACCAAAATCTTGTGAAAGAATGAAACATAAGTTTAATTCGCGCTTTGCATTTAAATGAAATAAACACACAAATTTGACAAAATGAAAGTGAAAGAGAGAACGAGTTGGGTTGGCTAGGCCCTAGCCAACCATATTCGTTTCCCGTTTTAGGAAACTTGAAACTTTAGCACTCAGTCACGCATCAATAAAGAATTAAAACGCAGAATTGAAAAAACATGGTGCAATTCCTTCATATAGTATTTCAATTGAGAAAATGTACATAATGAAGTCGAATCCAGCCTAGAACGAGGGAGCAGGTGGTAGAACCACCAACTCTCAGCTCAATAGCATCAAGGTATAGTGAAAAATGGCTTTTTTTTTCCTACATGCATAACTCCTTCCTTTTCTAATATTTTTACATGATAATTTTTTCTTTAGACAAGTCCGATTGATTTGTAAACAACATGGGGATGGAGTCCCAACTAATATTCATCAAATACAATATTAGTAAAACCGTTACCCTATTGAAAGAATGAATTTTTAATATGAATTTTCCAAATGTGGCCTTTTTCTAGAATTTTGGAAAAATCAGTATTTTTAACAAACTACCTCCAAAGAACCCTTCATATCTTCTTAACCATTACGAATTCTGGAAAATAGCCCCCATGTTACTCAATCTCCTATGTTGAGAAAAAAACCCAGGATTTGTAATTTTAAGGTTTGCTACGATCGACATGGAAATAAAGGAAAAAATAGTGAGTCTGGAAAATGCTAACTAGGCATTTTCTAGAATTTTGGCAAAAACAATATTTTTTATAAAATTGCTTCAAAGATCAGTGCATAAATTTTGGAATAATTGAAATCTCAATAAATGGTTACAGTTCTAGTTAACTAGTTATATTTTTGAAAAATCCATTTTCTTGGATTTCTGTGACACACCTCCATCTGCACGAAACCCGAGGTCAAACTTGGCTATTTAGAAATCATGCCAATTTTGAGCAGATTTATTAATTTTCTCCTAGAGATGCACACATGCGACCTTTGCACAATCCAACTTATGGGAAGGTGTTAGAACCTCATAACCATCTTATGTTTTCCTCGATAGTGTGTCGAGATATCAAAGCCCCAAATTGGTACATGAATGTTTATGTAGGAGTGATGGTGCAGGAATGTGTGGAGCAGGAAGTTGGCCTCTATTAGAACATGCATATAATAAACTCAGTTTCAAACTTGCAACAACCCAAACTATTATTAATGATGCTTTTAATGTTTAAATCTCATTAAAACAAGGGAATAGAAAATAGTTACTTATTATCTCCGAGAATGCAAAAAAATACAACAATAACTATTCAAGCTAAACAAAAGCATGAGGGATTTCAAGTAAAATGTAATATAAAGTAAGGGAAAACAGAGGCCCAAAACCACTCACACTTCAGGGTGTTCTAAAGAATATGCCATGACATATGAAAAATATTTTAATGATGTATGACCCAGACAAAGAAATGAAAGTCGAGGAGCATCTAGAGAAATTTTGACTATGGAAACTAGAATAAAAAGAAAGTGCTTTGCAAAATAAATAAAAGGAACTCTCAAGCTGCTGCAAAAAATAACTTGAACTCTTATTTTCAAGTTATCTCCCAAAGTGTTTAATCAAATTTCAAGAAGGAGTACTCGTTGGATGAAAAATGTAATTCATCATCAAAGGAGTACACATATTGCATCCTTTCGATGGACCATGCTACACGAAAAATGAGAAATACATGAAAAACTTGATTGAAATGAATCTTTTAATGTATTTCTCATTTTTCATGTAGCAAGGTCCATCAAAAGTATGCAACACGGGTGCTCCTTGGATGAGCAAATAAATTTTTCATCCAATGAGTACTTCTACTTGAAATTTTCATAAAAACTTTGAGAGATAAATTGAAAATATGAGTTGAAAAAGTAGTTTTATTATTTTATTATTTTTTAATATTTTTACCCTTTTACTTACAAAATGGTGAATCATCCCCCATGGTTGAAATCATCATCTTGAATCCTATTGGTTCTTATAAAGCTTATTTTGGTTGTACATTTTTCTTAGGAGGCCCATTTTAGACCCCGAAATTCCCCTAATTATAGTCCTCCGAGGTTTCATTTTCCCCTTGTGTTATTCCAAAAATATCTTGATTGGCATGGAAGTAGTCTTGGCATTTCTTCAAGAATACATTCTTCATGTCTTCCCATGTTTGAATGCAGTTCCCTCCAATAATCATGAACCATCGAAGAGTTGTTGCTTTTAGATTAAGAGGAAACACTTGCAGCCTTTGAGCATTATTGCAACAACCATATCCTCTACAAAGTACTTAAAACTCAAATAAGAATGTATTTGGATCTTCATTTTCCAAACCATGAAATTTTGGTAGTGCAGATGGGGGAATACTATGGGTTTGTGCCACTCCTGAATCTTTGATAGGGAATTCAGAAGTAACAATGTTTGGCATTTCTTTTCAAATGAAAAGAGGTTCTCCATGTACTACTTCGAGACTCCTCTTTTGAATTTTATTGCCAAGTTATTAGTGAAATAAGTGCATTGGATGATTGATATTAGCCTAAAAAATCCCCATTGAAAAATTCCTTGAAATAACATTTCTTTGTTTTCAACAAGATATTTGGTATATATTGTTAGCATGTGGTTAAATAGATTGGGGTGGGGAGGGGTTGCAGGGGGGGTTATTACAACACCCGAGAAATGAAAAATCATAACAATAATGCAGGAAAGCAACAAATTCAAAGAATCAATTCTAAGGAAATAAAATTTGCAAGAAAAAATACATAATGAGCAAACCGAGGTGTAGCAGGTTACCAAGGTCAATCCCCTAGGTGCCTCCCTAGCAACGATGCTAAAATGTTGGGTGTAATAAAAAATCTAACATTTAATTATCAATCTGGGAGTTCGTAAGCTTAGATGTGCAACACTGGAAATCCCAGAGAAGGACTTCAACAACTTGCACTAGTTAATACAATAACACCACAACATTATGGAAACTAGAATAAAAAGAAAGTTCTTTGCAAAATAAATAAAAAGAACTCTGAAGTTGCTGCAAAAAATCCTAATTACCGAAGTAAAATTCTATGTTTATATTCATTATAGTTGTTGACAGATTAACAATTGGGCCCTTGAAGAGATTTTCCTTCTTTAAGGATGTTCCTTCTTGCACTAAGATGTTATTCATGTACTCCTGCAATCTACTTGCACTTGTACAACCACAAGGAATATGTGCTTGAAATATCTTTTACACTTATACTGGAGATTTATGTCTTTATGCAGGGGCTCTCAGCCATAGGACTAGAGAACTATGTTCTTGTATGAGGATATTGGTTATTGTATCGGAACAGAGGTTCCTACACCAAGTTTTCCAATTACTTTTAGGAAAAAAATGAAGTGTGTGCTCACTATGAAAAGAATTTACAAAGGCGAACAGAATTATGAAATAACTTGCACAAAGAAAAGAATGCTACAACCATACTAAATTTAAAAATTAAAATTGACTTCAAAATAAAAATGAACTTCTCAAGCCAAAGCATACTTTCTTCAATCAAGGAACTCTTTAATGAAGTCAAAGAAATTATATAAGTATGAATACAAGATTTATTCCTTTAATAGTTACCCACATAAATCAGATCTGCCTTTTAATATTTTTAACTAAGAAAGGTTCACTTTAATAATTAAAAATGAGTTTTAATCATTTCCTTAAAAGTGTAAAGTGCAGGTAGAGATCAATATGTTGTAAAAGCGTTCATTCCTTAATTACCAAAGCATATTTAATCCCTAATATTCTAACTCTTTATATTAAAAATACTTCTAACTGATAATTAATACTCACTTACAAAAATGTAACGAATCTATGTGAAAGAAAGGAATGAAAAAGCTTTATTGTGATGAACCAAAAAAATCAAGTTACAAAATTGTAAATGCACTCGTGTAGGAATAACATGCTTGCACGATCTAGGAAAAAGTAAACTAATATTTAGAAAAGGAAATTACTGAAGGTAAATAAACCTTAATTAACATTCACACCACGGGCCAGTCACATATTGACTATCAATGAAAAAGAACTAGAACTCTTATGAAAGAATGAAACATAAGTTTAATCCACGCTTTGCATTTAAATGAAATCATCACACACCTTTGACGAAATGAAAGCGAAAGGGAGAACGAGCTGGGTTTTTTGGGCCCTAGCCAACCATCTCGTTTCCCGTTTTATGAAATTTGATACTTCAGCACTCAACGACACATCAATAAACAATTAAACCACAGAATTGAAACAATATGGAGAAATCCATTCATATAATATTTCGATTGAAAAAATGTACATAATGAAGTCGAATCCAGCCCAGAACAAGGGAGAAGGGGGTAGAACCCCCAACACTCGGCTCAGCAGCATCAAGGTACAGTGAAAAATGGCATTTTTTTTCTACGTGCATAACTCCTTCCTTTTATAATATTTTTCATGGTAATTTTTACTTTAGACAAGTTTGATTCCTTTGCAAACAAAATGGGTATTGAGTCTCAACAAATTTTCATCAAATATAATATCAGTAAAACCGTTGCCCTATTGAAAGAATGAAGTTTTAATATGAATTTTCCAAATGTGGCCTTTTTCATGAATTCTGTAAAAGTCAATATTTTTAACAAACTACCTCCAAAGAATCCTTCATATCTTCTTAACCATTATGAATTCTGCAAAATGGCCCACGTGTTACTCAATTTCCTATGCCAGGAAAAAAACCCATGTTTTGGAATCTTAAGATCCACTATGATCGGCGTGGAAATCAAGGAGGAAATAGTCAATCTGGAAATTGATGACTAGGCATTTTCTAGAATTTTGGAAAAAACAATCTTTTTTATAAAATTGCTTCGAAGACCAGTGCATAAATTTCTTAATAATTCAAATCTTAGGAAACGAATTCGGTTCTAGCTAGCTGGTTATATTTTTTGAAAAATCTATTTTCTTGGATTTTCGTGATTCACCTCCATCTGCACGAAACCCGAGGTCAAACTTCGCTATTTAGAAATTATACGGATTTTGAGTAGATTTATTAATTTTCTCCTAGATGTTGCTTGTACAATTTTTCCATATCCTAGTCTACCTCCAAATTCCATCTAGAATTGGAAGGGGTTTAAGAAGATTTTTCTTCAAAAACTAGGCAATCTCAACATGGATCACAAATAAAAAGTGAAATATTTCAATAAGAGGTTTAGTCATATTTTCAATAAATTCCAAGTAAACACAAAACCTCAATACTCAGTCACCATTGATTACTACACATATAACTCGCCAACAAGGATTGCACAACTTGTGAAGAGAACCCTGAAATAAACCCTTGTATACAGCTATGAAGAGGAAATCACAGTTGGAAAGGACTTGCATGTGATTGCGGTCATCATAGATGGTGAACAAGCTAAAGACTCCAAGTAGATGAGCAAAAGGTCTTAGGCCTCCATAAGCAAGCCCAAGGAGAAAGAAGTTGTCATTCTTCGGAGCTTGACCTGCACCATCAGGATTTGACAACTGAGTTGGTAGAATTGAAACAAAGTTCAAGCGAAACCACCATGAGCAGCAAGCCTCCAAGTTCAACTTTCTGAGAAGGACTGCCATCTCTGGTAGAAACAACAACCAACTGGCCAAGTCTACACAAATATCGAACATTGTGCTGAATTTTGAGAGTATGGGCATGGACCAATACTATTGATTTCACCAAGAATATCATTCAGAAAATACATGCTCACTATGGAACCACACTATGAACGTTCTTGTTTTGGATTTTATTGACACAATATTTTATGATGAGAAGATAGATCCTATAGAAGGAAAGGAAGAGACTGCTATGACCGAAGAAACTTTAAGCATAGGGAATGTAGTGAACACATTGATTTGTGTGCTCGTAGATGAAAAAAGCATTGTTAAAAAACAACCATTGAGTCATGGCCCGACCCAAGAGAAAACATATGGTATAATTTGAAAAGACAAGGGCTAGCCACCGACCAAGGGTTGATGAAGAAAAATTTGAGATAGTGACGAAGACCTTGGGTAGAGGCTCTTATCACTCATCTTTGTTTCCTCTCCCAAGCTACAAATATTATTTCTCCACACACCTCATATCATACTAATCACACTATCACAGTAATCCAAATTTTTCTTATTAGTGGACATGATTTGTCAAGGATCCACATGACATCATTCTATTTTAGCTATTGATCATGGGAATTATTGAGTTGGGATGTGATTTACATTTGACATATGTTTGTTGTTTGTAGGCCTCCTTCCATTCCAACACTCTAAAAATATCTCTGATCAATTCTTTTACAAAGTATTTCGACCATCTCGTTCTTCCCTAACCTCACATTTTAGGGGGCATCTTCTATCCATGAAACTACCTCCTCATCAACCTAGATGATATCATCAAGTTTTTGGTCAGACTATAAGGCACCTTGCAAGTCCCAATCAAAGAATTATAACGTGGGTCTTGGGGTAGTAACCTGCATTACCTTAGCTAGTAATGCATTGTCTCTTCACAAAACCCATGTTTCCAGACTTTCACGTAGCCACAAATAAAAATCATGAGTTAACTCACTGTGACTCCATTGTTGACTCAAGTAAACTCAAAAAGGTGGAATCTAATCGCCTCAACCTAATGTAGGCGGGTCTATCTACACTTTTCCTTCTCACACTTCTCTCACCATTGTGCTTATACAAAAGGATGATCAAAATAACAAGGGGGGAATATCTTTTATGAGCGCTAGCCTTCAAGGACCTAAACTCAATTACTCTGCCATTAACAAACAAGATTATGTAGTATAAAGGGGGTGAAACACTTTTGGCCCTATCTCTTGAAAAAGCATTGCATCATCTTTTGTTCCACACCCAACACTTAGGCTCCCTCTCCCTAATTAAGAACTAAATGTAGAGAAAAACTCCAAAATTTATGGTATACAATTATTACACAATATTCCATTATTAATTCAAATGATTATATATATATATATATATATATATATATATGATTTGCAATTACCTAAATATGTTTATATAAATCTGGTAGTGAGTATAAGTTAATATTATTGGTTCTCAGAGGATTCAAGACTGAGGTGACTATCACCAACCAACTAACTAACTAGTACTGAGGAAGAAATTCAATATATGATTCAAAATAACAACGCAACACCACACCCATTGCGAATGTGAATTTGAGCTAAAAGACGTCTTCCAAGCTGAGAGTGTGGCGCAGTAATGAAGGTTGCGTGGTAACGGGAAGTGACTGATCCATCCCGTCTTGACACTGAATTAAGCCGACGTTTGGGTGTGAGGTCTAATTTATTTTTCTAAATAATAAATTAATATTGGATGGATTGATGTGGTCATGATAACAAATAACATAGAGTGACGTCGTTTGAATAATTGGCACCCAAACTACAAACTAAAATAGAGTCTACAAACTAAAATAGAGTCACGTCGTTTGATTAATCGGCAAAGTAGTACATATAAAGAGTGAGCTCTCTTCTTTTTCCCATAATCTCGTAAAAGTGACTTTCGACATAAATATATCACAAATATATTTCTGAGGGCAATCTATCTCAACCTTCATTACTGCGCCAATGCCTTAGACATGGGAATGAAATGCCTTAGACATGAACGCCCGATAAAACTTGCAAAACTTCCGCCCTCGAACCTTTTTTTACTTTTCTCTTTTCCTTATTATAGATAAATCTATGGTAGATATTTATTTCCATAATTTATTTTTCTAAATAATAAATTAATATTGGATGGATTGATGTGGTCATGATAACAAATAACATAGAGTGATGTTGTTTGAATAATTGGCACCCAAACTACAAACTAAAATAGAGTCTACAAACTAAAATAGAGTCACGTCGTTTGATTAATCGGCAAAGTAGTACATATAAAGAGTGAGCTCTCTTCTTTTTCCCATAATCTCGTAAAAGTGACTTTCGACATAAATATATCACAAATAGATTTCTGAGGGCAATCTATCTCAACCTTCATTACTGCGCCAATGCCTTAGACATGGGAATGAAATGCCTTAGACATGAACGCCTGATAAAACTTGCAAAACTTCCGCCCTCGAACCTTTTTTTACTTTTCTCTTTTCCTTATTATAGATAAATCTATGGTAGATATTTATTTCCATAAAGCACTTTAAATATACGCGTAGCACTCTTTCGAGCTCAAACCTGACCTAAATTTAATCATTTCAAAATATGAATGACATCCTCTAAACTCAAATTAAATGTGTTTCAAGGTGTTTCTAGAATTTTAATTAATTATTAATAATGGTTAAATATATGGTAGATATTTATTTCTATAAAGCACTTTAAAATATACTAATATCATTCTTTCAAGTTAGAACTTCATTCAAAGAGTTTTGAGATAATTGAAATTTGTTTATATTATATGTCAGTTCATATATTTAAACATATTCTTCACATCATGTATTCATAAAATTCATTCCAAATACAATAAATACTTGCAAACTTGTGAGTGTTACATACCCAAACATATCATACTATGTATGGCCCCTCATATAGCAACCTCGTTCAATCACTAGAGCATGGTCCAAACTAATACTAGTCATAATGCGAGAAGGGGCAATGTTTGCATATAAGGAGTACCAATATTTCCAAAAGAGGAGATCGACTAGGATTCCCATGAGAGGCATTTCCTTTATTGGTAGACTCAGGAATCGTCACCATTAGTCTCAACATTAGATCCTTTAAGGAGTTGTTCTATGGTGAGGATGTTCCATGGTTAATTAATTGTCTTTAGAAATTAAAGAAAAATTAAAACAAAAGGGATAACCAGGAAGATAATGATTAAAAAGTCACTATGAACTATAATATACCACCATGATAATGAAGTATTTATGTATGGGAAGTAAATATCAATGAATTCTATATTTGGTGTGTCATAGTGTACAAGTTAGGTGAATTAGTTACCTATGACGGGATAGAAACTTGGTGGGGACTTCTAAAATATACCTAAAGGTAGATGTAAGCAAAATTTGTAGTAGTGTTGCTTAATGCGTAACCATATCATGCGAGAGTTCCCATCTAATTTAATGTGTTGTGCGCCATCCAATATCCCCACAGTTACATGGATAACAGTCCTATGCACTTAGTCATGTGGGATGGGATAGGACCCCTAGAATGCAATGCAGAAAAAGAATGACAAATCATACACTTAAAGACATTGGTATAGGTCTCTAGGCTAGACTTCTAAATGTTTTTTTTAATGTGACAAATTCTCCTTAAGATTGATTAAATCAATCTGAAAGTTTTTCTCGAATTAAATTTCCATTTATAAGGCTCACCATGAATTTCAACTCAAATATCCTAAATATGTAATCTAGCATGAAAAAATTAATTCTTTTCTTTCAATGAAAATATAAATATTAGAGATAGAAATAAATAATAATTCAACATAAAAAATGTAGAAAAGAAAATGTGTTAAGTAAATTTCCCTGAAGCAAATTTTCCAATTTCCTATTTCACACATAAAACCATAAATGCAATGCAAGATGCAAAAACATGATATTTTTCTTTTCAATCCTCTTAATCTTTGAATGAAATGAAAAATAAGATTATTACTAAATAATTGATAAGAGAAACCAAATAGAATGATCATTTTAGTATAAATTTCTTCAAATGATCAATGAGCAAGAAAGAGGTTTTCTATTCACCTAAATAACAAGAACAAAGAAAAATATAAGCAACTTCTTATCAAAGAATAAAAAAAAACTAGATTAGAAAAAAAAATACCAAGCCACACTGAGGGACAGAAGGAAAACTAGCTGGAACAAAGAACATCAGGGATAAAGGTAAAAGAACCAAATTTTCACATCTCACAGGGATCCACGTAGGTGTAGATCAGAAACCCATTCTTTACAACACAGGTGCAGAGAAGGCTCAGGTGCACTAAAGGGCTCTGTCTCCATACCATGAGGTGCATTGAGAAAGATTTAGCCAAAATATGACAGAAAAAACTAAAATGAGCTTAGAGAAGAGTTTTATTAGGGCCAATCAAGGTTTGAGTGAGGCAATCAAGGTCATTTTAAGAGGTGAAAAAGGTGTTAAGGTAAAGGAAACCAGTAAGGGAATAAATCAATCCATAGGAGAGTCACTAATTTTTTATGTAAAGTTTATGATTGGAAACAAATTTGAACTCCATAGACCTTGTCAAATTGTCTTAAACAACATAAGACAAAGAATATAGAGTGTTCCTTAGAAAATTTATAGATTGGGAAAGATGCCTACCTCAAATATGTAGCAATATTTTCTTTTCCCTTCCTTCTAAGCTCCAATTGTAGCTCCAAATTATATAATTAGAATGTGCACACATGACTAAAACAAGGAAAGGATCCATAAAACCAACTAGCATACTCTAACATCTGTATTCAAAGAATCCACAAGGAATTGAAATATATGAATGTAAACATAATACAACACATATAGGAAATCAAGATACTTTTTGTGTTAATAGAAATAGGAAAGTGTTTACAAACAAGGATAGTATTTTATCTTGTAGAGAACTCTCGAAGTTGAGTTGTCCTTCCTTGTCACTAAGAACACCTAAATTTCACCCTAATGCATGAAAATTATGACTCCTTTAGGTTCAAGGCAGTGACATGAGGGCATGATTAGTCTCCAAAATACAACATGGATGTTATGGATGGCAGTAAACTTACAGGAGAGGTGAGGTAGTTTGGGATTTACCATAATGGGATTGCGATCCACATATACTAAGAGGATGAGCTCAAGGGGTAAGAGGTGAAGTCTCCAAGCTACAATGAAATGGGATTGAAGCTTCTTATTCATGGTAAATGGTTAAAACAACCCTTGGAATCTTCTCAAAGAGGAAGCTTAAAAAATCCTTTTAATTTCCCTTAATTTCTAGAATCAACACACCTTTTGAACGAAGCAACCTGCTATGAAGAAACTCGCTATGGTCAGCGTTGGTGAAGAAAGAATAAATCAACGCTAAATGCAAGTGTCCAAGGGGAAAGGATGAACCAGTGTCATAAAAAATAACTTTGAGTAGTAAATCCTAGAAAATCAGACATTTTGGAAGGTCGTGCTTAGGGATTTCTGAAGTGATGATGACAACATGTTCACGAATGTTGACTGATCTAGTTTTCAAGAATATTAATGAGACATGACAAAATTTACTATAACAATCTCGTAGTCTCTATGTATCGTCTCCCTCTTCGGGAGTTGTCGCAACCCCTACTGCTAGCTACAAGATGAACCATTGTTGCATCTGTGTCATGCCAAAGTTACTATTTTCTATTTGTTGCATCCAAAAAATAAAAATTGCATAAAATTCAATATCCAAAAAACTCTTTTACTTTAATATATGTTATTTCCTTCTCGCACCCGCTGAATTCCCGATGAAAATACCCATTTATGATCCCCTAAATAGTTCATTCCTACATATGGAAAATCCTCAATCTTAAACAAAGTGACAAAGTTATAAGAAAATATAACCTTAATGTATTGGATATTCATAATACATTTAAAATACATATAATAAATGCAATAATAAATATAAAGAAAAATGAGATATTAAATTTTGTATACTTCATTTTTATCATAATAAATTAATATTAAAAATAGAGTCGAGGTGGATAAAAGTAGGAAGGGATATAACCCTTCATTTATTTAAGAAAATTCCATCCAAATTAGCAAAATTAGCTAGCCCGAAGTGAATGGAGGGGACCTATTTTACTATGCAACCGATGAATATTTAAGCCCGTTAGGTGTTGGGCATGTGATGTATAAAACATATACATGGACCGCCCTCTTAAAAAGGAAAAAATAAGGACTATACACCACATTTAACGAAATTATATAATGGATGGCATGTGTAGAAGCATGCCTAAGATATATGTAACATTGAACAACAAGGATGATGGTTGTAAATAATTTATAATTGAAGTTGAAGATAACGTAAATAACTAGAACATTTTCATTTAAATTTATTTTGAAGCTCATCATAGTCATATTCATCCTAGAATTGCTTAAATATCAATTTAAAGAGAACCAAGTATTGCACGACTTGGTTAGTTCAGTTCGTTACAGGAGATAAAAGAAGAATCAATATGAATTGGCTGAGTACGATTTTGAAAATCATACCATTGAGTTCATAAGACTGCTTAACTGGCATGGAGTAGTTGGAAAACGACTACGTAGCCCTAAATTATTATTATAAAGAACACATCTACATTGAGTCCATAAGATTTCTTAGCTGGCATGGAGTGGTTGGCATGTAGTCCTAAATTATTATTATAAAGAACATACCTACATTGGAAAAGAAGGGAAACAAGACATGTGCAGGGAATTCTAAGTGTATGCCATGGAAGAAAACAATTAGAAAACAATGCCAAATTTATGTATCTAACACAATACACGCAAATAAACCATGAAAACTTAATCATCCACAATATGAATGTTTCATAATAGGTTAAAAACCCTTCCTAGTTAAACCTACAGGTAAATAATAAGAACATTTTAGAAATACATTTACGATAGTTCAAATTATGGAAAATTTTAGGGGCTAATATTCGTAGGTGGGCTAATTTTCCATGATTTTTCCAAAAAAAAGCTTCGCCAATTTCTTTTTTTTTTTTTAATTATTCGCCCAAATTTTACAATATAAATTATTTTACTTTAAAAATAGCCAAAATTATATAGAGACTATATATAAAATTATTATAAATTTGTATAATTTTACAAATATATCAATAAAATTTTACGGTTCACATATTAGGGACTAGTGAAATTTGCCAATGTTTTAAACTTCAAGATAATTTTCCATAAAATTATCCCTGGTCCAAATATTATATTATTAAATATAAATATATTTAAAGTTGTAATTTTTTAAGATAACCTAGTAATAATGTATTGATTATTTATGATGCATTTTAAATACATATAATAAATATGATACAAGAATATTACGTTTTTAATATTTCATTTTGATACTATTAAATTAAGATTAAAATTAGTTTAGAAAGAAACATTATAGGGAATGGAGATGGAAAAAGTCCTATGTTGGTCAACTATAGGATGAATAAATTGAGGAAACATTTCAGATTTTCATTACAAATGTAAATGTGATGCCTACATTGTTTTGGACTAGGGATTCATATTTATTGGAAACCTTTAAGTTTTCCATTGAAAATAGATTGGGTATCCCTCCTTATTCTTAGAGGCTTCTTTTTTAATGGAAAATACTATAATATTATTTTCAGACAAAGGATTACCACAGCTTAAGGAACTCCACCTTAACTCTGAAATTGGCGCTACAAGGAGGTTTTTCGAGAACCAATACTTTTAAGGGATATTCCCCCTCAATAGATGTTGCGAATGGAAATTCCCCTACTCCAATAGGTCAACCACAATATATCTGAGGTTCTTACATTGTAGGAAATATGAGTCAAGCACTTTCAGTGAAGGTTAATCTTGCTAAGGTAAACTACCCTTTTTCCTGTACTTCAAAACATTGTGATATGTCGTATCAATGGTTTCTTCACCAAAATAGATGCTTCAGATCAATTGGGAATTTCATCATGGACACCTAGATGTAATATCGATTTATGGCCCAAAGGCATTTTTATTTTCAAATTTTAAACATAGGAATATTTCGAGAAAATACTGAAGGCTAAACTATGGTTTTGGGGAACAACTTGGCACATCATTACTCTTTGGATTCTATAAATTGACACTAGAAAAAATTTGGTAGAAATAATTTTGATTTGGGTGATGCTCCCAAATTTCCTATTAACCAGATGTGATAAAATGGCCTATAAAAGGTTACCTCCTAATGAGAAAATTTAGAAATGAAAAATGATGACTGAATTTATTTACCTTGTGCCAAGTTTGGATCAAGAAAAACTAATTGAAACCATCATCCATTATAATACATTTACATCATGAAATCTTTTCTAAGGGAGGCATACCCATTCCTAGCACGTAAGATAACATCACATGTACAATGATGAAGAAGTATTGTCCACTGATGACAAAGAGTCGACTCATGAGAATAAATGATGAGGTTGAACATGGTAGAAATCATTTGATTACTACCCACTCATGCAAGTTGTTAAAAGATGCGAGAGAAATTATAGATAATGTTAATGGCTCTCAAGGTACAATAGTATAATTCTTATGTTGCAAATGAACGAGTTGAAGTCGAACACCAGAAAAAATATTTTGGTCGAGGGTCAGTGATGGAAACCTATTTCCTAGAACAAGGAACCTTGCCATTGATGTAAGAAAGTGCCATGGTACCAAATGTAGTCTCAAATTAAAATAACTGGATAATGAGCTGATGTTGACAAGAAGGGACCTCTTGTAGGAGGTCCTTGATGTATCCCCCATAAACGAAAAAGAGCAGGTATCAATATTTGATACATAATGATATTGATATGGAACTAGTTCATGACCATTAGACATGAATGTAGGCTTAAGAGTATCATAACAAACGTCAAGTAAAGGACTTATATTGAAAATATTGGCAACACGTTATGGATTTGTTAGCATTGGCACAAAAAAAAATGCAGAGACTTATGATATGGGGTGATGAACCAAAAATACAAGCTTATTTCCCAACTGAACAATGACAGAGATGAAATGAAAGAGTGTCATGTTCAAGAGAAACTCACTTCCATGAAAGTTTTGTGAAATCCCTAGAACATTTTTATCATTTCATTGTCTTAACATACCATATTAGAAATGGTAGTCTCACACATCCTCATAGATATAACCCTTTCAATGTAAATCGTGTATACTTACTTGTAAAGTTTTCCAAAAAACATAAATTTAAGTTTTAAAATTTTAAAATTTCAATGTAAACCTAAATTAAAAATGTTGGCATTCTAAAATTTCAACGTAAACCATGTAAACTTAAACATTCAGAATATAAATTTTTCATTATATGTTAATTTTCATTGGGAAACCTTCCAAGTTAAACCTACATGTAAAAAATGAGAATGTTTTAGAAATACATTCAACATGCTCCAAATATTATATTATTAAATATGAATATATTTAAACTTATAAATTTTCTTGAGCTATTATATTATTATATATAAATGGAGAACCGAAAGCTTTCCAAGAAGTTTAGCATAGAATACTAATAGGTGCACCTTCATCTATGACTATGCCAGTTATGGGCATATTATAAGCATGTACTACGATATGAAATGACACGTGAGGGGGAATACGATATCGTCCCAGTCGACTCCAATCAAAGGAAGTGACCATATTACTTGGAGGGAGTTCCCTTGGGAATGGGAGAACTTCCCACTTGTGCTACAGGAACAAGATATCTACTCCCCTATATTGTGGTAATGGGAGGATTTCCTTCCAATTTTTTGCGAATGGGAGGATTTCCCCCCTCTATCGTTGGAGAAAGAGGATTCCCCCTAGCTCATTAGAATCTCAAAACGATAAGAAATTGAGTGGTATGAACCTCACTTTCTATATGAAAGGTATGATCACCAAAAAGTGGAATCAAGTCAACCATTTTCTCTACCAATGGCTGGCCAGGAGCAAACTCATTGGATTTAATTTCCAATACAGTGGGATTGACTGAAGATCGTTTTGGACCAATCACTTCATCCACTAAAGGAGGAGTGGGTGAAATATTTTGGTAACTAGCTGGAAGATGAGGCTAAGAAGATGTAAGGTTTTCCAACACTTTTGAGGCTTAATCCATATAGGGAAAAAGGTGAAGAGGATGATTCCGTTCACATAACCTATAGGGAAACTTAACTTTACCCTTTTTCCCATCGATCTTATGATCATTAGTCGATGGTTTGTCACTGACATGATATCTGGAAGATGATGAAAAAAGTTGATGTGAACTTGTTGACCACACTTCTAATATCTTGGGAATACTAGGATAATCTCTAAGAAGGTCTTCACCCTTACATAGATTTGAAAGGAATTTAACTTTTTGGGGCGGATAGAAGGTTTCTCCATACTATTTTCATTGGTACCAATAGTTTCTTGGTTACTTCTTTGCTTATTTTACTTCTTCTTAATATTCCTTTTCTTCCTCTTCTTATCCACCTGGCTACTATAAGGATTTTACAAGACGAAGGGGAAGAAGCAGAAGAACACAGAACATATGAAGAAGGTAAAGGGTCAACGTTGTGATCAAATTTTTCATGTGGAGGAATAATTTTTTCAAACGAAGTTTGGACATTCGAAACCAAGGAGCTTGAAAATAGCCAAAATGGTAAACCAATGGTAAATTCGGGAAGGGACAACATTTCCATATAAGGAGCACCAATATTTCCAAAAGAAGGAAAGAGACCAAGATTCCTGTTAGATGGGTTTCCTTGATTGGTAGACTTGAGAACTGTCACCATTAGTCTCAAACTAAGATCCACTAAGGAGTTGTTACATAGTGAAGATATTGTTTCATAGTCAATTAATTGTTTTTAGAAATTAAAGAAAAAATAAAACAAGGGGGTAAATAAGAAGCTAATGATTATCAAGTAACTATGAACTAAATTATACCACCTTGGTAAACTAAGTATTTATGTGTGGGAAGTAAATATCAACGAATTTTATGTTTGGTGTGTCATAGTGTACAATTCAACTGACTCAGTTACCTACAATGGGATAGAAACCTGGTTAAGTAAATGGGAGGGAGGAATAAAGAATAATGCAACATACAAAATGCAGAAAATAAAATGTGTTAAGTAAATTTCTCTAATGAAACTATTCCAAATTCATATTTCACACACAAGACGCTAAATGCAATGCAATATGAAAATTGACAATATTTTTCTTTTTAATCCTCTTAATCTTCGAATGAATTGAAAAATAAGACGATTGTTAAGTCGCTAATAAGAGAAACCACATAAAATGACGATTGTAGTATCAATTTCTTGAAACGATCAATGAGTAAGCAAGAAGTTTTCCAATGACCTAATTGACAAGAACAATGAAAAAAAAAATTATTATCAAAGGCTAAGAAAACCAAAATAAAACTAGATCAGAAACAGAGACCAGGAAACACTCAGGGATAGAAGGAAAACCAACTAGAACAAAGAAGATCAGAGAGAGGCAAAAAAGAATTTTTTTCATCTTACATGGATTAGAGTAGGTGTAGAACAGGCAGCAGTGCTATGCAACGCAAGTGCATAGAAGGATTAGGTGCACTAAAGTGCTCTGTCTCCATACTAAGGGGCGTGTTGATGAATATTGAGCCAAAATATGACAAAAAAACAAAATTGAGCTTAGAGAATGGTTTTATTACGGTCAATCAAGGTCTAAGTGAGGAAATAAAGGTCATTTCAAGAGCTGAGAAAGGTGTTAAGGTGAAGGAAACCACTAAGGGAAGAAATTGATCCCTAGTGGAATCACCAATTTGTTATGTAAAATTTACGATTTCAGAAAAAGGTGAATTCCCTAGACCTTGTGTAATGGTATAGAACAAAATAAGACAAGGAATATAGAGTTTTCCTTAGAAAATTAGAGATTGGGAAAGAGGCCTACATGGAATATGTAGCAATATTTTCTTTTTGCCTTGCTTGTAAGCTCAAATTGTAGCTATAAATTCAATAATTAGAACCTTCACACACGACTGAAACAATCAAAGGACCCAGAACAACCAATTAATATAATATAACATCTCTATTCAATGAATCCACAAGGAATTTAAATATATTAATGTAAACATAATAAAAAACATACAGGAAAACAAGGTACTCTTTGTATTAATAGAAATAAGAAAGAGTTTACAACCAAGAATAGTATTTGATCTCGTAGAGAACTCCCCAAGTTGACTTGTACTTACTTGTAACTAATAACACCTCAATGTCAGTGTAATGCATGAAAATGATGACTCCTTTAGGTTCAAGGCATCAAAATGAGTGCAAAAACCAACCTTGATGTTATGGATGGCAGTAAATTTATAGGAGAGGTGAGGTAGTTTTGGATTTACCATAATGGGATTGAGATCGACATATGATATGAAGATGAGCTCAAGGGATAAGAGGTGAAGTCTCCAAGGTATGATAGGATGGGATTCACGCTTCTTATCCATGGTAAATGGTTAAAACAACCCTTGGAAGCTTCTGGAAAAGAAAGATTCAAAAATAGTTTTAATTTCTAGAATCAACGCACCTAATGAACGAACGAACAAGATATGATCAACATTGATGAAGAAGGGAGAAACCAATGGTCAACACATGTGGCTAAAGGGAAAGGGTGTAGTAGTGTCAAAAATACTGACTTTGTGGATTTAATCCTAGAAACTCAAACATTTTGTAAATTTCATGCTTAGGGATTTGTGAATGGATGATGATGACATGTTCATAGATGTTGATTGATCCAGTTTGCAAGCATATTGACTATATTTGACAAAATTTCCTATAACACTCTCATAGGCCCTATGTATCATCTACCTCTTCGGGAGCTGCAACAACCCCTGATTGTATTGTAGCCCAAAAAAACTACTCACCATGTATTTTTCCTCAAGGAATACCCACAAGATGAACCGCTGCTACATCTGTGTCATGCCAAAGTTACTCTTGTCTATTTTTTGCATCGAAACAAATAAAAATTGCATCAATTTCAAAAGCCAAAAAACACTCTACATTGATCTACGTTCTTACCTTCTAGCCACCACTGAATTCCTAGTGAAAATACTAATTTATGGTCCCCTATGTAGTTCATTCCTGCATATGGAAAATAATCAATCATTGGGATATCCATACCGAACCATGCAAATACTTTTGCATTAAAATATCCTGTAACTACCCCCCCTCTTGTTTTAGGCATTAATAGAGTCCACCTCTGTATTCTTGTACCTCTGGGGACATCCAACGATAGAGTAAATTGTGGCATCATCACGGGTACCCTCTCTAGGAAGAAATAGACAAACAATGTACCTTACCCAAAATTTCTTTGGGCCCTCATTTTACATGCTATCAATTATGCTTTAACACACCTGAGAATAATCTTGCACTAGTCAAGAACATGTGGTTGTATGCAATCTAGTGATAGAAACATCAAGTCTTTAGATGCTACATCCTAAATTTTTGTTTGTGCAAATCAAATAATTATCAATAGAATATATCTGAAAGATCTCTCTCTAACCCTATCAATTCGAATTTTTTTGCTTACCTTGGTAGTAACTACTATAAAAATCCCACAATCAAAACACCTGTGGTTCTGGGATCAATCCTTCATCCTATCAAATTAGCTTTTCCACCTTTTCATGATAAATTGATGCGGAAATATATATCATATTTTTTGATTCTAAGCTCCCAATTTGCCACTTTGAACACCCCTTCGTGTTTGTCGCACAAATGAATGTTTCTTGCCAAGAGATCTTCTTGGGCCTTCATTAGATCAATCTCAGCATATTTTAAGAAGTAAACTATTCTTAGAGCTTCCAAAAATTCTACATTGTTAATAATTTATGACTCAACCTTTATATGGACTCTCTATCTCCAAAGATTCATTTTTTCAGAATTCACTTGCACAATAACCATTTTAAATTAGTATTCATCGCATTTAACTAGCTCTTATACCACATCCTTGGTGACTGATTTAACCCATATGTTGAGGCGTAAAAGGTGTCTTTTTAACTCCTATTTATCCTACATTAATTATCAATCCAGGTAATAATCAAGAGTGTACTCAGTCTGAGGTAGCAATTTAATCTAAGAGTAATGCTTTCAAACTTGCAGTACAATGTTTTAAATACAAAAGTAAACAGAAGATTGAAAAGGAAATATAATTACAACAATATGAAACTCAATGTTCTGAAGTTCAATCACTCACTCAACAATCATCAGTCAAGGATGCAGTAGTAATAACTCTTTCCTCTGTCAACTGATGTAAATGAAATCAAATATGAACAAGGTAATCAATCTGAGAATGTAGGCAGTAACAACCAATGTCCTTTATAGTTTATGATCTTACGCTCCACACTAGAGAAATTAAATCGAAATGGTAACTATGTTAAATCACTAATGCTGCTAATTAAAATAGACTAAGCAAGCTCTTTGTAATAACACTCTAAAGAAAAACCAAACTCTTGCAAGAAAGGAATAAACAAGAAACCTAATTAACATAAATGAACAACAAATCTATTTATTGGAAATGAACAATAAATTCTTTATAATGGAAATGAACAACAATCCTGAACAGCGAAGCTATGTATCTGCAAAGCATAACAATAAAAATTATAAAAGAATAAATACTTATGTTCTGTGGAAAGGAACAACAACGCGATTCATTGATGCAACACACAAATTTCATAAATGATCATTAAACAATAAACTATAAACCAAGATAACTATGAATCATTGTGGTTAAAGGAAATGAAAACTAATGAAAACCATCACACGATTGGAATTAGAGAGTAAAGGTACAAATAGCAAGTAGATCCACCAAGGCCGGGCCCTTAGCCGCTAGTGAAGCACTGCCGAACTACTCCAGTATCAAATAATGGAACGACAACCGAATTATGTATTAATCATATGTAGCAGACTTTACAAGAAATCACACTCTTTTTTAATTAATGAGAGTCAATGAACAATCACGAAATTACAAAAGGAAATATGAATAATCATAATATGTCTAATAATGTGATTTCTACAAGCGTTGTTCTCTTATAACAGCCAGCGGATGAAACAAGAAGTACTGATAACTTTGAGCAATGATACCATAGGATCGATAGATCCTGAGGGATTCACTCTATATTCCATATTTAGTCATCGTTTTGTCTTCTTGGGCTGATGCTGGGCTGTTCCTTTCTTTACTTTGACTGTGTGCTCCTATCTTTATCTTCTTGTCTAGATACAGCCTTTCGTTGAAGGGACAACAGTTACACCTTCCTTGTCTTTTCCTCCTGAATGGTGGCTTCCCACTTCATCTAGTTCCTATATAGAAGAAAAGACAATATTTAGTTAATTTTGCAATAAGCACCAATCTCCTCAATTCTATTGTAATTCTTCAATATATCATCATTATAGAATATAAAGGAGTCATGATTAAAGGAAAAAGATAAAGAAATACATGGGAAATTCATAGCTTTTCCAATTCTCAACACACCCCCCTGCTTACCCTTTTTCATGCCCTCATGAAAACCATAATTTGCATGTAAAGTAGATAGAGAATAGGCTGGAGAGTGTTTTTCATTAAATGGTCTAAAACTATGATTTTCAGCTAAAACTTCAAAAAAATGCCCTGTCTGCCCTTCAGGTAATTCATATTTGGACTTATAGTCTACTGCAGGATACCAGATAATAGGGCTTTGAAATCTACAACCTAGCCAATACGGGCCTTCCCTTAAGATGAGGTTACTATAGATAAACAGGCAGTTGGAAGCTAACTCAAAATTTTTGTAATTGAATGGCTCTCTGTCTTGAATATTCCGATTGGAAATCTTCCATCGGAGTTTAGATGCTACTACAACCTGGTCTCTGATGGAAAGAAAATATTCTACCTCATCCAGGACGATTTCTTTGTGGATGGGTCCCAATGTTTGGATCACACCCTCTTTTGTCATTAAGCTTTTCTGCCTAGCCCACAATTGTAATGCGTGTCTCGGTTCACCCCTAACCCAAAGGTCTAACCCATTTTCTTGGCTCTGAAAAGTGTTATATGCCTTGAGCCATTTTAACTGGTTAACAACAAATGAAATTAATGCTTGATATTGGACATCACCCACAAAAGGACTAGGATTTATCTCAATTTCTTTTGCCAATATAAAATTGTGCAAATAAAATTCACAGAGAAAGCGCTAAACTTTTACTCCATAGAGTTTGCAGTAGCTTATAAAATCATCTATAGTTTTTAATTATATAGGCTTTCCTACCTTAACAGCCTTAATTTTTAACTGCACATATCTTTATAATGAAAACAAAGCATAATTTTTTGCGGGGCACCTACATGCTAGAGCATCTGTGTATAAAGAACAGAGAGTGTCCATTTGATTCCTGGTCATTTTTAATCTATTCCTTACCTCTTCAACTTTCTCTTCTGCCTTTCGACATTTATCGAAAGCTTCTACCTCTGATGCATTAATGTCCTTTAATTACTGCTATAGCTCTTGGTATTTATTCTTGGGAATAGTCTCTTCTTCGAGCTTTTTTCTAGCCCTCTGAGCCTGTGCTAGATCCTCTTGGAGTTTTGCTATATCAAGGTCATTTAACAAAACATTTTTTTTGCAGCCTTGTTCACTTTCGGTTGAGGTAGCTACGTCTGGAACAGCTGCATGCTGTTCCTTGCCTTCTTGAATGGATATGGGCTCAACTTGAGTCTCCATGGCCTTTGCATTTTGGGGTTCTGTTGGGATGGCTTCATCCCCCATTTTCAGGGTTCTTTTAGAGGTTTTTCCCATTTTTAGAACCCTAATCCTTTTCCTGAGTTGCTTTATTAATTTTTGGAGTTTTTGTCATTCCCTCCGCAGCTTCTCAAGTTCATTTGTCTTCTTCTTCTTCTTGGAAGGAACAGTTGTTCCTTTTTCTGTACTTGGTTTCTTGGCTAGGGTTTGTTCTTCAATGGTCATGCCCTCACCCAGGCTTTCTTCTATGCTTTCAATGATCACATTCTCCAGGCTAGGTTCCTCAAGGGAAGTAACCCTAGTATGTTCTACCGTTTTCTAAGGAGTTTCTTCTTCTACCTCTTCATCATGCATTTCCTCAGACGTGTCCTAGATGATGACAAAATGTTCCTGCAATTGTTCTATCTCAATATTGAGGTTGAGCGGACTGTGGGGTTGTATATATTCACTCATATTGGCCAAAATTTGAGCTAATTTTTCCTCCTGTAATGGCTTCTACAGTGGGCTTGCACTGGAGGTTACAAGAGGTTCTGCTTCCTCCCTTTCTTCTTCACTAGTATGGTTACTTTCTTCTTCTTCTTGATCTTATCCTCCTTCAAGTTGTGAGGGTTGCTCTTTTTCCTAATCTTCTCTTCCTTCAAGTTTCAGGGGTTGCTCTTCTTCTCGATCTTCTCCTCCTTCAAGTTGTGGGGGTTGCTCTTATTCAGAACTAGCTAATTCCATGGGTTGGCTGTTGCTACCCTGAAGGCTTCCCAACACTCCCCTACTTCTTCTTAATCTAGAGGACTGTCTATGTTTCAGAGGTTCGTTTACTATGCTGGCGACTCTTTTTCATTTCGGGGTAGGTAAGGTTGTTCCTCCATCAATTGAGAATACCAATTCTTCCCAGCTAGTCTACGTCTGGGCATGACTGTAACTAACTATTAATCAAATTAGACAGTGATGGCTTACTACCATCCCTGTATGAAAATATTTCATTATGCTCTAAGCAGCGCCATGCAGTAAAAAATTTAAAAATGCAGGAAAATTCACAGCGCATTTCTATTTTAGTACTGCTAATAATTTGAGGCAGCGTGAGTCTTACCACATCCTTTCTTCCATCGCATGTAATGTAGCTTTTCACTACTTTGGCCAGCTTTGTCCATGGTTCTCCTAGAGTTGCTGGCTGGACTCCTTTTCCTTTGACGATCATGGTCTATCCTTCATCCCGAAAGATGTTCATGGCCTCTTGAAGTTTCAATTTTTTATGGGTCCACATGGGTCCAACTACTGGTAGACCAGATACCTCAGCAATTACTACATCTTTCATTGTTATTTTCCTACCTCTTACCATAGAATAACTCTCCTACAAGTTCTGCAAAAATTCGATAGCCACAGTTTCATGGGGCTGCTGCAATCGTGTAAGGTATGTAATCCATCCTACTCTCTCCATAATTTCTCGTGTAGCGTCAGAGACTGTTAGAACTTGTGCTTTGTTATGTACTTCTCTTCCTCCCATTTCATCGAAATCCTACACACTGTTAGTTCTTCACAATAATACACAGAAATGGCAATGGAACAGCACCCCGTGCATATCAGAAAAATACCGTTAAACTTGTTATTTCCGGGAATTGATGAACATAGGGAATTAACCCATATGTAGGCATATTTAAAAGTCACCCACGCCCCCCTGAAGTATGATAGGTCCCCCTCGAGCTTCAAATGGAGGAGCAGCGTACTACAGGTAGTTGTACGACATAGAAAGGCATGCATACTTATGATATGATCAAAAAAATGATCGAATTACTGAAATCAAGTCATATTATGGAATCATGAATAGATATGAAATTCTATGTAGTGAATTGAAAATAAGGAAAAGGACAGCTGACATAAAAAGTGCTTATGCGGTCATTATTCACTTAAACCATTATGATTGATTTATAAATAATATTTCATGTATAAAGGTTCAACGAAGGGTGTTAGGATAATAATATCATTTGTAATTAAGATAAATATATAATAAAAGGGTTTATATTTTCTATTGAGTTGTGAAAAATATGACTCCAATACCATCAGCAGAGCTCTGTTGCCCACAAGTGTCCATAACCTTGACAAAGTTTCTTTTTCACCCTTGGAACCATAATCCTTTATATATGCCTAGGAAAGTGCTTTGTGATGTCATGATGGAGGCCATTGTGCTGGTTTGGGAATGAGATGAATCACAATGCCATTCACCAGGAAGGAGTGAAAGGTAGGCAGTCGAGCTCGTGATGAGACCTCCTGTTCAAAGGATTTTTTTTATTTTTTATTTTTTATTTTTTTATTTTTTTGAGTTTTCCATTGGATCATGTCCTTGGTGTGGTGGCCATAATGGGAATTCCACTTCACTTCTTCCTTATGATCATGGTAGGCTAGCTCGTGATGAAACCCCCTATCTTCCATCTAACATATCATAGAATTGTTAGTAATCATATAGATATATTTTTTTTCTTTTCCCTTTCTTTTATATAGCACTTGCCTATTTATCTATAAAGGATCACTCAACACTCCTTAAGAGTAGGGATGGTGGAAGAATTCTGAACATCTCAATAGAGGAAAGTATGCCCTTATTCTTATTCAATAATAAAAGTCAAAGAGAATTATGAGGATTAGGAAAGAACCAACATGATAAACATAATCAATCAAATTATTTTTAGTGAAAATAAAGACAGCAAAGTGATATAGATAATTGTGTCATTTCCTTTTTTCTTATCAATACAAAGAAATTTCTTTAAAGATTACAATTTCTCTTTGATATGTTGATTCCAGTAACCTATAATTTTGTCCTTGCATAAATTTGTATGTTTTCCTTAAATGGATCATGAAGAATTCACAAAAATTCTCAAAATGTTGTTCTAAGAAATAAAAATGCACTCAAAAAGTGTTGTTCCTTAGATGGAACAGTTGTTGTTCCTTAAGAGGAACAACAAAAACAATCTACGGAAATGTTGTTCCCTTTGAAAGGAATAGCAAAAAAAATCAGCAAAAATGTTGTTCCTTTTGAAAGGAACAACAAAAAATTAAGCGGAAATGTTGTTCCTTTTGAAAGGAACAAAAAAAACAATCATCAAAAATTTTGTTCCTTTTGAAAGGAACAACAAAAAAATTCAACGGAAATGTTGTTCCTTTTGAAAGGAACAACAAAACAATTGGCAGAAATGTCGTTCCTTTTGAAAGGAACAACAAAAATATGAACACGCAAATGCATTGTTCCTTAAGAGGACTGAATATTGTTCCTTAAGAGGAAGAACAGTTGTTCCTTAAGAGCAACAACACGAAAAATAAAAGCACACAAGATTGATGTTCCTTTAAGAGGAACAACATGAAAAATAAAATCTGTACAAAAAAACAGTTCATACAAGCAAAATTGAAAAGAAAAACTTATGTACAAGTTTCAGAAATAAAGGAATTATTTAGTGAATGAGTGTTGAGGAGGAATTATCTTCCTCAACAAGAATTTACATTGTAGAATCTCCTCGTAATTGCTAGTCAAAGGATTCCTGATTAAGCACTTTATGGTAAAGTCATACTCGATGACCGTTTTGTTTGAAAGAATGTCCAGATCTATCAATGGTATTTAACGTAATGGTGTCATGCACTTTCTATATCTCATAAGGTCCAAGCCATCGTGTTCGGATTTTTTTGGGGAAATCCTGAAACCTGGAGTCATATAGGAGTGCCCAATCTCCTTCGTGGAATATTCCAATCTCCTTCGTGGAATATTTTCTTTTTAATGAGGGCATTGTGCCATTTTTCTCTCTGTTGTTGAATTAATGCAGTGTGTTGGAGGGTAGAGAGCCTAATTTCATCTAACTTGTTGATTTGCTGTAATTTGCTGATCTGGGCCTCGTTTAAATTCAAACCTACCTCCTGGGCTGTTCTTAACATTTGAGTTTCAAATTCTATTGGAAATATGGGTTATTTTCCAAATACTAATTGATATGGTGAATACCCAATCGTATTTCTCCATTTTGTTCGGTATGCCCACAAGGCTTCCAACAATATTGAAGCCTAGTCACATCTGTGTGATGCAACTATTTTTGTAAGTATAGATTCTATCACCTTATTCGTGCTCTCTACTTGGCCATTTTCCTGTGGGTGGTATAGGGTTGTAATTTTGTGATGAATGTGGTAATTTTTTAATGTTGCAGCAACTTTATTACCTACAAATTGTGGTCCTCCATCTGTAATTACATCCATTGGGAGGCCATATCACACAAATATTTAGAAAAGGAACTGTATTACAGAGTCCTCTGTAGCTCTTGGAAATGCCTCTAATTCAACCCATTTTGTAACATACTCTATTGCAACCAGTATGTATTTTTTCTGATTTGATGGTGGGTTAATAGGACTGACAAAATCGAGCACCCAGTGCTCAGATGGCTTGATTAATAACTGTGGATTCAAAGGAATTTCATCAGACTGTCCAAGGCATCCCACCCGTTGGCAACTATCACAAGCTTGTACAAAATTTTTAGCATCTTTAAAAATTGTAGGCCAGTAATAGCCTGTTAGTAAAACCTTGTGACCAGTCCTATGATCTACGAAATGTTTGCCACACGGCCCATCGTGGCATGCTTTTAGAATGCCAAATATTTTGTCTTCTCGGATGCATCTCCTGATGTGCATATCTGCTCCTGTATGAAATAGGTAGCCCCCAATCCAAGAGAATCAGGTACTATGCTGCACTATCTATTTTCGTTCATTGGGTGTTAGATTCTTAGGTAATTTACCTACTGCTAAATAATTTGCAACATCAGCATACCATGGGGTTCTGGTAGTAACAACAAACAAATGTTCATCTGGGAACTGATCTTAGACTGCTATTGTGTCTGTTGGTTTTGGCATTCCTGAGAGAAAATCAGCTACAGGATTCTCTTTTCCCGATCGATCCTTTATTGTGATGTCAAATTCCTACAATCGAATCAACCATCTTGTTACTCTACCATTTGTAACAGGTTTATTTTCTACAATTTTTATGGCAGAGTGATTTGTATATAAAACTACAGGATACCCAGTTATATAATGTCTAAATTTATTTACAGCATGTATTACAGCTAAAAATTCTTTCTCAGTCACAGTATAGTTTAATTCAGCGGGAGATAGATTCTTGCTAATACAAAAAATTACATATGGCTTTTTTATCTTCTTCCTGCCCAAGGACTGCTCCAATTGCTGTGTCTGAGGCATCAGATGAAATTTGGAATGGAAAATCCCAATTTGGGCCCCTTAGCACTGGGGCTTTTGATAGAAGCTTTTTCAGATCCTCAAAAACATGGCCACATTTATCTGTCCAATTAAAATCAACATTCCTTGTTAGTGCGTATAGAGGTGCGGCTATTTGAGAGTAATGCTCTATGAATCTTCTATAATAACCAGAAAATCCTAGAAATTTACGTACCTATGTTTGTGTGGTAGGAGTAGATATTAACAAAAGTATCTGAATTTTAGCTGGATCTACCTGTATTCCAGCTGCTGAGATATAATGACCTAAGATGAGTCCCTCGGTCATCATCATGTGACACTTCTCATGGCTTAAGCAGAGCCTGGTGGCAATACACCTTTGCAACACCTTTTCCAATGTTTCTGATGCTGGCTCAAAATCATCTCCATAAGGTGTGAAATCATCCATATATACATCGATCCCTTCATTTATTAAATCTCAAAAGATGCTGAGAATGGCCCTCTGAAATGTGGTAGGGGAATTACATAGACCAACAGGTAAAACCCTGTAAGCAGATGTCCCCCAAGGATAGGTAAAAGTATTCTTATCTTGGTCTTCAAGGGCAATATGAATCTGATTGTATCCACTGAAGCCATCTAAGAAAGAAAATAATTTCTTTCTTGTTAATGTATCTAATACCTGATCAATGAAAGGAAGGGGAAAGTGTTCTTTCGGGGTTGTTTTCTTTAGTTCTCTGTAGTCTACACATATCCTCCATTTTCCATTCTTCTTTGGCACCACTACTAGTGGAGAGACCCACTTGCTATTAGATATTGGATAAATAAAGTTTACATCCAAAAGTTTTTGTAATTCAACTTTCATGATATCCTTAAGATGAGGGTTTAATATTCGTTGGGGTTGGTGAATGGGTCTAGCATCCTTTTATGTATATATGTGGTGTGTACATATCTGGGGATCAATTCCTTTCATGTCTGGGTAATCCCATGCAAAAGCTCGCTTATATTTTTTCAGTAGTTGGACCAACTTCCCTTCTTGTTCAGCACTCAGATTTTTGTTAATGTTCAAAGTTTTTCCTGGCTCAATTTCTATAGTTTTTTCTATTGTAAACAGAAGTGGTAGGTATTGATTGATCTTGAATGTATTTCAGGGGATCTTCTTCTTCTTCATTATCAAATGTTTCCTTGATCATGTGACATTGCAAATGGGATCTAGTTTTTGGTTGGTTAATAAAACTGTTAATGATGTCATCCTCTGTTTGGTCTTTAAAGTCAAGGGAATCTTCTATGGTTAATGGTGATCTAATGTTTTCTATGAGGTATGATACAGGTTGTTTCTTTGTTTTTATTATCATTAGGCTTGGTTGGGCTGGAGGGTATAAGGCTAAATTCTTGACATAACTCCCTCTAGTTATAGTCATGCTACTTTGCTGGCAGCCAATGTAAGCATCAGCAGTTGCCAGCCAAGGTCTACCTAAGATTAAAGGGTGTCCATATAGCCAATTTTTGGGGTTAATAATCATGAAGTCGGTAGGGTATTCCTAGGAGTCTACATATACTATTACATCATGTAGTGTGCCTTCTGGCTTGACTACTGATCGGTCAACCAATTCCAATAAGGTTGTTGTTGGATCTAATGATGTAATGCCAAGTTTTTGACAAGTGGTGGTTGTTAGGATATTAATTTCAGCTCCCAAATCAACTAAGGCATTTGGAAATGATTTTCCATTGATTTGCATTGTAACTATAGGATTTCCTGGGTCCTCATACTTTACAAGTGCTTCTCTTCCTAATAGTAAGTCAGATAGAGTGTCGACTACTTGGATATTTGGGTTAGATGTTGTTCTCCTCTTTGGCTTTCTTATGCATAGTTCTTTGATGGTATTTGCATAAATGGGAATATCTTAGATAGCTTGGTGGAGTGGGATTTTTATAAAAAAAAATTTTAGTTCTCCCAGAAGATCAAAATCAAGATGTTCTATTGGACGAGGTATGATTAGTCATTCTAGGAATGGTGGAAAAGAGGTGGTTTCTTGCTCATGAGTTTGTTGTCTAACCTCATTTTCCTTTTGCAATGTTTGTTCTGAAGGTAACTGATTTTCAGCTTAAACATTTTTGTCTCCCTCTGATTCTATTATGCGCCTAGACCTTAGTTGAAGGTCCTTGCACTCCCTTAACTTGGTTTGTGGTTCTAGTGCTTCGATTATTTGAATAGATTGAACTGGTCTATTATTAGGGTTCGGGTTGGGTTGGGCTGGGAGTTGCCGTCTTAAGTTGGTCTGGGGATTTTGTTTCAATGTATATGGTGCTGGCAGTGTAGGTGGAGGGAGAGGAATTGTTCCAGCTAGTTGATTCATAGATCTTTTCCAGTTCGACTGCCAGGTCTGACTCTGCAAGGTGGAGGGGGGCCATTGTGTTAGATATGTATTATTTTTCCAAAATGGTGGACAATAAGGAAAGTTTGGCCAATTGGTTTGATTTTTTTGATTTGGCCATGGTGGTGTAGGAAATGGCTGTTGTGACCAACTGGGGATGGGTGGCTGATTTTTCCACACTCCATTATATTGCTGAGCATTATACGAAGGAGATTGAAAAGAAGAGGATGGATCAATAGGCATACCTGTTTGTCATGGATTCCATTGATGACGCTGATTAAGTAGGTATACCATTTATGTTTCTTCTTATGCTTCTTTGTATATTTATTTCAATCTTGGGAGTGAGGAGAGTGATCTTTCGTGTAGATGGCATAGACTTAGACTGTATCTAACGGGAACTCTTTATGGCTATGTTTCTTTCTGCATCTAGGGCAGAATATTGCTAATTTTGTTCTACTTCTGCTTGCTTTTGTTTAGCTTGCATGATATCGAGCTGCGTTGTCAGAGTCCCTAGAATATAATTTTTGAAATCTTCTAGTAGATTGCTAATTTCTTCGTGGGTTATACCTCCACTGAAGGTCTTGCTATCCCTTGTGATCATGTCATGTTCTGTTGGTTTTAGTCTTGTGCTGCCTCTCGAACTCCTGATACATAAATTAATAATGTCAGCAAAATTTTCCTGATGTATGTCACCTTTTCCCATGATGTTTAATGTTTCAACCCATTTTTCCTTCATCCCTTTAATTAATGTAGTTTTTAACACATTATCAGATAAGGGTAAAGATGCATAAGGTGATCTCTTGAGTTTGTATTGAAAGCGTTCTACATATTCCTCCAGTGCTTCATTAGGTTTTGCTATCATCTGAATTATTTCATCCTTTAATTCCCTGGACCTACAATAATCCTAATATTTCTTTAGAAAAGAAGCTTTCATCTAATCCCTGTCATTTATAACACCTCCACCTAACCCCATAAACCATCGTAGAGCTGCTCCTTTTAATCCAGAGGGACATAATTTTAGATTTTTGGGATCGGTGGTACAGTCATACCCCCTACATAATACATCGAATTCAAATAGAAATGCATGTGGATCTTCCGATGTTAAGCCATGGAATGTAGGAATATGCTAGAGAGGAATGGCCTTCATAGGTGCATTAACTGCAGTGTCCACAGTGGGATATTGTAGTGTGGAAGTTTGGGGTGTTTGTTGGTTGTGGGCCATTTGATCAAATATGTGCCAATATCCTTCTAGTATTTCTAGGGAATTATTCCTAGGCTGAATAGAAGGAGTAGGGATGACCTTAATAGCACTTCCTTGGTCTAGGATAATTAGTGTCCCTTGCTGAACTATTATCTGAGGGGATTTTATTTCTTCAGGTTCTTCAGTTTTGTTTTGTATGATTTTTATGACACTTCCCTTATCTAGGCTACTTGGTGTTTGGATTAATTCAAGAGGGGATATTGGTTCTTCTGGTTCCCCTGTTTCTCCTCCTCCTTTGCAAAGATTACTAGAGTTCCCTTCTTGTAAAGAAATTGGGCGAGAATTCCCAATTTCTTGAGAATCTTGATCAGTCTCCTCTTTTTGGCTATGCACCTCAGCAAAAGCTATAGATGGTGATTCTGTGGCCCGAAGGGAGCTAGTAGGTTGTCTAGAAGTGATTTTTCTAGGGCCTACTGATGGCTGAGATTCAGCTTTCTTAATGATATTATCGATGAAGGTTGTTCACCCAGGGTCACCAGTCGCTTAGGTTTTTCAGGTCTGGGAGGAATTTTGTTTCAATTAGATTTTCTAGTCATTCAAAAAAATGCAATCATTCATTCCTACCTTAGACTTCTACGCAGTTCTGCTATGAAGCAGGCCAGTGAGCGAGCATGTTCCTCATTCGTTACATAGGTTCTTACTTTCCATTTTTAATACCCAGTTCTTCTTTAGCAGAGGAAATAAAATATACATCATTCTTTCTAAATAGCTACACTGTCCTCGACAACAGCACCAAAATGTTGAGGCATAAAAGGTGTCTTTTTAACTCCTATTTATCCTACATTAATTATCAATCCAAGTAAGACTCAAGAGTTTACTCAGTCAGAGGTGGCAATTTAATCTAAGAGTAATGCTTTCAAACTTGCAGTATAGTGTTTTAAATACAAGAGTAAACAGATGCTTGAAAAGGAAATCTAATTACAAAAATATGAAACTAAATTTTCTGAAGTTCAATCACTCACTCAAAAATCATCAGTCAAGGATGTAGTAGTAATAACTCTTTCTTCTATAAACAGATGTAAATGAAATCAAATATGAACAAGGTAATTAATCTGAGAACGTAGGTAGTAACAACCAATGTCCTTTAGAGTTCATGATCTTACACTCCACACTAAAGAAATTAAATGGAAATGGTAACTGTGTTAAATCACTAATGTTGCTAATGAAAATAGACTAAGCAAGCTCTCTATAATAAAAATCCAAATAAAAACCAAACTCTTGCAAGAAATGAATAAAGAGTAAAGCTAATTAACAGAAATGAACAACAAATATATTTACTGGAAATGAACAGCAAATTCTTTCTAATGGAAATGAACAACAATCCTGAATAGCGAAGCTCTGTATCTGCAAATCATAACAATAAAAATTATAAAGGAATAAATACTCTTGTTTTGTGGAAAGTAACAACAACGTGATTCACTGATGCAACACACCAACTTCATAAATCATTAAGAAATAAACTATAAACCAAGATAACTATGAAGCAATGCAGTTAAAGGAAATGAAAACTAATGCAAACCATCACACGACTAGAATTGGAAAGTAAAGGTACAAATAGCAAGTGGATCCACTAGGGTGGGCCCTTAGCTGCTATTGAAGCACCGCCGAACTACTCCAGTATCAAATAATGGAATGGAAACTGAATTATGTATTAACCATATGTAGGAGAGTTTACAAGAAATCACACTCTGTTTTAATTAACGAGAGTCGATGAACAATCATGAAATTACAAAAGGAAATATGAATAATCATAATATGTATAATAATGTGATTTCTACAAGTGTTGTTCTTTTATAACAACCAAAGGATGAAACAAGAAGTATAGATAACTTTGAGCAGCGATCCCTCAGGATCGAGAGATCTTGAGGGATTCACTCTATCTTCCATATTTAATCATCGTTTTGTCTTCTTGCGCTGATGTCGCGCTGTTCCTTTCTTTACTTTGACTGTGCACTCCAATCTTGATCTTATTGTCTGGATACAACCTTTTGTTGAAGGGACAACAATTACACCTTCCTTGTATTTTCCTCCCGAATGGTGGCTTCCCACTTCATCTAGTTCCTATATAGAAGAAAAGAAAATCTTTAGTTAATTTCGCAATAACACTAATCTCCTCAATTCTATTGTAATTCTTCAATATATCATCATTCTAGAATATAAAGGAGTCATGATTAAAGGAAAAAGATAAATAAATACATGGAAAATGCATACCTTTTCCAATGCTCAACACCATACAAAGATTTTTTTAACATTCATACAAGTTATTTCTTACTCTTCACCATAAAACATGTAGGTTTCTTTATGTAGAGCTCCCCTTCTAGATCCCCATGAAGAAATTTTGTCTTCACATCCATTTTTTCTACCTCAAAATCAAATGCAGCAGCAATAGATAAAAGTACTCTAATAGAAGTAACCTTGACAACAAGAGAAAAAATATCACCAAAATTAATTCCCGGCTCCTGGGAATAACATTTTTCTACCAACTGAGTTTTTTATGTCTCCACCTTTCCTTCTACATTCATCTTCTTCTTAAAAAATCATTTACTACTGATGGGCTTCCTTCCAACTGACAAATCCACCATATCCCATGCCTCATTTTTGTGCAAGGATGCCATTTCATAAACCATGGCCTCCTTCGAGAGTTTTCCATCCTCTGAATCCACTGCCTCCCTGACAGTTTTGGGATCATCATCAGTTACAGTTAACAAAAATTTTGAAAAGAAAGTAGATGGAATATACCTTTCTGGTTCCCTTCTTTCCCGAAATGATCTTCTCACAGCTAGAGTTTGTGGCTCTTCCTCTTCTGAATATTATTATGTTGTAGAGTCTGAATTATCCTCCTTTATCTCAAATTATATCTTCTAAGGTTCCTTTGGTAGGAATTTGTGTTTAACAACATCTTTCACCTCAATAAACACCACATATTGGCTGTACACAAGCTTCTTTGTTTCAGGGTTCCAAAGCTTGATTTATTATCCAACTTGGTCCTTTTCTCCTTTGGACCATGTACATATGCATCACATACAAATACCCTCAAATATGAAAGAGAATGTTTCTTATCAATCCACACCTCATGTGGAGTCTTATCCTCAAATGCTGATGAAGGTGATCTGTTAACTAGGTAACATGCAGTCTCCACTACTTCTGCCAAGCATTCCTGTCCTAACCTGGTGCCACTGAGCATGCTCCTTCCCTTTTCTATCAATGTTTTTTTCATTCTTTTTGCAACTTCGTTTTGATGAGGTGTATATGGATTATTCTTCTACTATGCTATACCACACTTCTTACAAAATTCTTCAAATTCCTTCTTGTAAAACTATCCACCATTATCTGTACTCAACACATTTATCTTCTTCTCTGTCTGGTTTTCCACCAGAGCCTTAAATTCTTTAAATATGTCAAAGAAATCAGATTTCTTCCTCAAGAATGTATATCCATGTATTCCTTGAGAATTCACACATGAATGAGGCATAGTACACATATTTTCCTAGCGATGGAACTAACACAGGTCCAAACACATCACTGTGCACAATCTCAAAGATCTTGTTCGACCTCTTAGCACCAGAAGGAAAACTCACACGATTTTGCTTCCCATATACACAATGTTCACAGAAATAGAAATATAGAGAGAAATTAGACATACCTTCTATCATACCATTTCCACGCAGTATATGAAGGCCCTCCTCTCTAATATTTCCAATCCTTTTATGCCATAGCATGGTATTTTCTCCAGAGACTGCTAGGATTTCCGCTCCACTTACAGGAACAGCAGAACTGTTTCACCCATCAATAAAATTGCTACTCTGAAGCTTGTACAGAGTTCCAATCTGAACTCCCCACATTAATACCAGTGCTCCCCAAACCATCTTGCGGGTATCTTTCTCAAACACTGTTTTTACACTTGCATCATCCATATTTCTTATAGAAATCAGATTTCTGGCCAATTCAGGAATATGAAAAACACCAAGAAGTGTTCTAATCTTTCCACCTTGCATATTCAGCTTGAATTTTGGCCTTCCTATCATCCCCTAAGAAATAATCACATCCATCATACTTCTCATACTCGCAGAACCGCTCCCTATGGGGAGTGAAGTGAAAGGATGCACCTAATTCAATCAACCATGCCTCATGATCTACATGTTTTTGAAGAAGAAGCCAAATACACATCCCCACCTTCATTTGAGGTGGTTTTGGTATTTGCAGAAGGAGCATCATCAGATCCCTTTCCTTTCTGAGGAGATTTAGATCTACATTCCTCTTTGTAGCACGCTTCCTTTCCGCATTTCCATCACACCTTTACAAACTTTCCTAGAGATTTAGATCTTGCTCTAGATTTAGATATCCCACTCAAAAACTTATTCCTATTTCTTTTCTGGGAACTGCCTCGTACAGCTAAGGCATATCCATTCTGGCCCTCCATACTTCTCTGTCTCATTTCCTTCGATAACAAGGTTGAGGCAATGTCATCAAAATTCAAGGTAGTTGTATTTCTACCTATTGCAGTAACCAGACTGTCCCATGAATCTGGTAGAGAACACAAAAAATATATGCACTTATCTTCATCTGGTATTTTAATATCAACATATAAAATTTGAATTAACACAGTATTGAAGGCGTTCAAATGCTCTCTCACTGAGTCTCCATCCTTCATCCTCAGGTGATACAAATTTTTCCACAGGAATACTTTATTCACCAAAGACTTAGATTGGTACAAAGTCCCTATAATTTCCCACAAATTCTTCCCCGTAGCTTCCCCAGATACATTCAATAATATTGAATCTGAGACACACAACCGTATTGTGAACTTTTTCTTCTGATCCAACTTCTTCCAGTCTTCATCTGACATTATCGTTGGTTTAGTACCTGGATCTACCGCGACCCACTGATATTTATCCACTAGCAAATACTCCATATTGAGTTTCCACAACTCTAAAATCTGACCATTAAATTTCTCGATCTATATATTTCCACTACTCACCATCTTCTTTCACTTCAAGAATCGATCCCACTGAATAAGGTCTACCACGAGCCTGGGCAAAAAACCCCTCAGCAGTAAAGGCATCCCCTTAAATTGAAACCATCTCTAATACCAAATGTAGGTTTTAAACTCATACAAAAATTATCTGCAAATGAATATTGAAAACATAAAATAAACAATAGTGAGAGAATAAAACATAAAACAGATATACACATAGATTTTCCCCTGGATCCTAAATCGGGACTACTAGCTTGATTTTTCATTATATTTCTTTTAGTGTTACAATACATATATATACATGCCCAAGCACACATCAACCCCAATCTATTAACCCTGGATTAGAATATAACCGTACTTCCATTGACTGGATCTACAAAATAGCAGGGAACGAAAAAAATCATGTCCCAAAACCATGTTCAAACCCATGCACAAAACCATTGACGGGTCCGCCCATCGAAAAATAGGGTCCAAATTATTTTTCCCGTGGCACTAGCCTAGACCCTCAACAGCGGGGGCTACCACCCCCCTTCTGACCCCCCTCCTATGCTGAACGCAACGCACAACGGGGTTTATTCCCCCCCCCCCTATAACCCCTCACGCATGGGACTAATCGTGGAAAGAATATAACACATACCCAACAACTATGACTTTGCTTCACTGTGGATGAACATTTTTTGGGGTTGAAATCACATGATCATTTGAATCTTCTAAGAGTACGTATAAATTCAAATGCATGATTTTATTATTTATTATATTAATAAATTTGATCTCATTCAGGGATCATGAAACATAACTAATTTTGTATGTTATTGCATGTGTTTATAACATTGCAGTGTCATTATTCTTTGTTCGTGTGTGTGTGTGTGAAACATGAATTCCCCCGAGGCCTAGGACATGCCATATCTAAATTATCCTCATTTTTACGCTGGATGACGTTAAAGGAGATTCATGTGGCTAGCATTATAAGGTGGCATCAAGAGATAGTTGAGATTGTTTATATGTTTTATAAGGAACTGTCGACTAGTTTCGTGGACTTGCATATTCATCTTCTAATCCACCTAGTAGATGAGGTTGAATTAGTTGGGGTGGTTTCTTATCGTTGGATGTTCTTCTTAGAGAGGTACATGAAAAAATTGAAAGGTTTTGTTTAACAAAATGAAAAACCTGAGGGGTCTGTGGTAGAGGGATACATATCGTATGAGTCTTTATATTATGCGAGTGAGTACATCAATCAGATTGAATACACCAGGTGCAATGATTTGTGATGATGAAAGGGATGAAGACAAAAGAGAAGGGGAGTTGCTCCACACAAATGGTAAAATGTGCTTGATAAAGAGTAAGCGACCTATAATTTTTCAAATTTACACAAAGTTAATATTAATTTCGAACTTTGATATAATGTATATTTTGATCTCATATGTACTATACGTCAGTTTGATTTCATCAGCGAATGCGGAAATTGAAGCAATCAATAAATTCATTCTTTACAATTCTGAAGCGACACAACCCTGGGTCGCATTGTTCAAACAAAATAGAATGAAATGGGATATTGATAGGAAAGAATTCAGATGATTGAATGGTATAAGTGTGCCTTATCCCGATTATTTAAAAGAAAATATGCCAAAAATATTCCCCAATGGTTGGTTTTTTGACCAAGTCATAGAGACATACGATGCAACCGGTCATTACCCTCATGCTGAAGAGGATGCACTAAACGTAGGGATTGGGTACACCCACTCGGTACTAATCTATTTATGTACATTTTAAAGTTAATAATTCACCTTTGAACTGTAATTACATCTATATTTCATATTTTAACTGTTGGGTTATTATAATACACATGACACTATGATTTTTTAACTTTTTTATAGGTGCATTTGTTCCTATATATGTGGGCATATGGACACCATTTTCACATAGAAAATGACGATGATGGACACATGACACGAGAATGTGGAGTGAAGTCAAGTTTGATCAATCTAGTTTATCTAGCCACCATGATCAAAATCTGGTACGATGGATGTTAGGTTACATCAGAAAGATACAAGAGATCATTGAAGTCGATTTCTCTTCTTTCCAATGTGTTATTTTTAGGTGTAAGTGGTGGGACATATTTGATCGGAATAATGTAAAGGAAGATTGCGATAGTAGGCCAATATGTATCAACTCTAGAAAGATGTGGGATGAAGCTAGGGAGCCCTATGTTTTCCCCAAACACTGCAACCAAGTGTTTTTTACCCAAATGTGTTGGATAGGGATTGGTGGTCCGTATTGAGACATGAGCCTATATCAAAACATATTTTTGAGAAAAATAGTGTTATCATACCAAGCGAGCTGGAAGATAATTAGGGTGATCATGAGAACCGAGAGTGATATGGTACATGTGTTATTTAATCATTTCTACTTTTTAAGATGGGTTTTTATAAAGAAGAGGAATTATTTACCTTATAGCTAAGCTTCCTTATTTTGAAACATTATAATGTGAATTTTTAATTAATTGTTAATTTGCATTGTGTTAATGTTAAAATCATTTTAGTTGATAATTTGCAATTATGTTGATCTCGAAAAAAATGGCGTACTATATAAAGTTTTTTTTTTTTTTTTATGATGACAATTCCTAAAATAATAAAACTACTTGATTGCTTTAAATGCGTCTGAATGATATCTTCAAAATGTATACTGTTATTTTTGGTATGTAATATCATAATAAAATTATGATAATTCTAAACTACATGAATTTATTTGCATTATTTTCTAAATTTTATTATGTTACAAAATTCATATTATTCTATATTTACTGTTTTACAATGATCTATATTCATACAAATTTACAATTTTACAATTATGGTAATTTAAAAATATTTACGGTATTTAAAAATTGACAATTAATTTACAATTTTACAAATTTTAATAAAATTGAATGATGACAATACATACAATTAGAATTAGAATTTTACAATTTCACGATACAATTAAAATTAAAATTACAATTACAATTTTATAATTTTACATACAATTACAATCACAATCATTTCACATTAATACATTTAAAATTTTACGAATATTTTACATACAATTACAATTCAAATTGCGATTACAATTTTACAATTTCATATACAATTATAATTAAAATTAGAATCACAATTTTGCAATTTTACATATATACAATTACAATCAAAATTGAAATTATAATCATTTCACGTTAATACAATTAAAATTTTACAAATATTTTACATACAATTACAATTAAAATTACAATTAGAATTAAAATTACAATTTTACAATTTCACATACAATTACAATTACAATTTTACATTCAAAATTACAATTACAATTTTACAATTAAAATTACAATTGCAATTTTACAATTAAAATTACAATTATAATCATTTCACATTAATACAATTAAAATTTTAGAAATATTTTACATACAATTAGGATTAGAATTAGAATTAGAATTACAATTTTACAATTTCACATACAACTACAATTTTACATAAAATTAAAATTAAAATTTGAATTACAATCATGACATAATGTTTAATAAATATCATGATTTAATATTAAAAATAAACATAACGATAATGATAACCATCATACAAACATCATATTTGACTAAAAAACACATTCAAATTTGCTAACATCATCTAATCATCGTGATCAAGATCATCTAACAAAACACAAGCATTGCATAACATCATCACAACACAAACATCAAATATACATCTCATGTCATATAGTTGTTATCACATACACATATATCTGCAAGTTGCACATTAAATGAGCATATATAACATGACCTAACAATATACACATCATGATGAACACATCATGATGTACTCTTCGGTGTCTCAGAGGCATATTTGCTGAAAAATGTGCAAAACTAAATTTACCCACTGTTTTGCAAAATTCAAACTCGAGAAGGTGGGAATGGAAGACAACAGTGCATGCAATGGGAGCACTGATAGTAGGGTGCCTCACACAAGGGAAATTCACACTGGTGCTTGATACTTCTGGAGCACTGAAGAAGTGAAAATGAAGATTTTTTGGCGGATAATTTTCTTTATTTAACCTTGTTTTGGTGCGTAGGCTTTTGAGGCGCATCAGGCTGTTTATTCCTAGTTCACCGGGCCTAGTTTTGTTTGGTCACAGGTTATTAAGACACATCAGCCCTATTTCTAAATAGCACACCATTGCGCTACAGAATGAGATGCATTGTGCAGGTTTTACGGGGAGCACGGTGTCCCGATGTGCCAATTTGTAGTACACATTGGTGCTCTGTATGTTAAATGCACTGGTGTGGTTTATTATTAGAAATGCACCGGACAAAAAACATCTGCAAAAACCTCCACCCGCCAACCTCCTCTAGAGGCCTCTTCTACAAATGGATATCTGGGCTATATTTATAAGGAGTTCCTAAAAAACATAAGTTAGAGGGTATTTTCCTAGTACTGTACACATAAATTAACTTTACCCTTTTTCCCATTGATCTTATGATCACTAGTCGATGGTTTGTCATGAACCTGATATCTAGAAGCTAATGAAAAAGGTGGATGTGAGCATGTTGACCACATACATAATACCTTGGCAATACCACAACAATCTCTACGAATTTTGTCATCCTTACATAACTTTCAAAGGATTTTAAATTTTTTGGGGTTGATTGGAAAGTTTCTCCATACTAGTTGCGTTGGTAGCAATGGTTTCTCAGTTTCCCCTTTGATTATTTTAATTATTATTAGCATTACTTTTCTTCTCATTCTTATCCACCTTGTTACTAAATTTAAGGCTTTCACTAGACAAAGGGTAAGAATAGGAAGAAGACCAAACATGTGAAGAAGTTAAAAGGTTAACATTAGGATCAACTTGTTCAAGTGGAGAACTAATGGGCTGAGAAGAAGTTTGGAAATTCAAAACCAAAGAGGATGAAAATAAGCAAACTAGTAAACCAAGGATAAATAGTTAAACACCCTCGAGCATTTGGTAAATTGTTAAACTGGTAAACCAATGGTAAATCATTAAATCATTAAACACCCTAGACCATTTACACACTAACACTATGGTAAACACCCTCAAGAATTTTATCATTTTAGTCTCCTATTATATCACATTGTAAATGGTAATCTCACACATATACCCCTTTCAATGTAAATCATGTGTACTTTCCTATAAATTTTTCTAAACAATGTAAATCTAACTTTCAAGCTTAAATATTCTACACTTCAACTTAAACCTCAATTTACAACTTGAACATTGTAAAATTTCAATTTAATCCTAAATTTAAAATCTCAATATAGAACATGTAAAATTAAACATTATAAATAAATGTAAAAGTTTCATTATACATAAATTATCATCAACAAACATGATTCCTCAAAGCTTACATGAGAAAATTCCAATGTAAACTTGAAAATATTATTAATGTGAATATTATGTTATTAAATATAAATAGTATAAAGTTATAAATTTATAAGAAAATATAAGCTTTTTTGTATTGGATATTCATAATACATTTCAGACACATATAATAAATGTGATAACAAATTTAGACAACAAATGTGATATTAAATTTTGTATTCTTCATTTTATTGATACTAAATTAATACTAAAAGTAGAGTCATGGTGGAGAAAATGAGGAAGGGATATAAACCTTCATGTTTTTTTAGGAAAATCCCATCCAAATTAGAAAATTTACCCAGCCCAAAGTGAATAGAAGGGACATGATTTACTATGAAAAATATGAATATTCAAGTGCATCAGGTGTTGGGCATGTGATGTAGAAAACATATACAGGGACCACCCTCGTAAAAAGGACAAAATGAGGTCTATACACCACATTCAAGGAGATTATATAATGGAGGACATGGGTATAAGTATGCCTAATATATATGTAACATTGGACAAGAAGGACGGTGATTATCAAGAATATATAACTAAAGTTGAAGATAAACTAAATAACAAGCACATTGCCATTTGAATTTATTTTGAAGCTAATTATAGTGATATCCATCCTAGAATTTTTTAAATATTGATTTGAACCGAACCAAGTATTGCACAACTTGGTAAGTTTAGTTAGTTTCATGAGCTAAAAGAAGAATTAATATGAATTGGTTGAGCACAATTTTGAAAATAATACCATTGAGTACATATGATTGTTTAACTAGCATGGAGTGGTTAGGAAATGGCTATGTAGTCCTAAATTATTATTATAATGAACATAACTACATTGGCAAAGAACAGTAACAAGAAAAGTGAAGGCAGTTATAAGTGCATGAAATTAAAGAAAAAAATAATAAAATAATAAAAAATTTATTTATCTAACACAATAGAGGAGAGTAAGGGTGTACTACTTGTTAGCATGAAACATCAAAATGAAAATCATGTTAGTGCATTCCCACCAGCATACCAACATTGATCATTTCACCTAGGTAGTTTAGCACACTGCCTTAAATATTATCACAAGAATTCTTGAGTGGATGCATTTAATGCGCATGTATCCCATCACACATACGATGATTTGGTATATTGGATGAGGCCTTGATAAATGTTACCTTTCTTTATCTTTGGATGAGCTTCTAGCTTATCTCTTTAAGAAAGTACAATATTTCACGATCTACCATTGCTGATCTCACTACCACTAGGAGTTGAGTACTCACACTAAGAACTAGTAGGTCACCATGCCTGACCTTTCATTTTGTTTACCACTTAATCTTGCACAGCTCTCCACCTTCTAACACATCAGCTTCATATGTATCTTTATCATTTTATAAATTTCTAACTGTTGCTCATTTCATATCTGTCATCTAAACACTCTCTCGCCCTCTACTACTCAACACATAGCCATTTTTTATTATTCCTTCTCCTTGACCCCATAGTGTAGGTTAACACTTATGTTCACACAAAAATTCCCCTTCTACTTCACATCTTTGGCCACAATTTTTTTTGCAATAGAGAAAAGGTTTTTAGTAGACAAATGTCCTTTCCTTGTGTAATGGTTCCCCCAAACCAAGTTCTTTTACTAGGTGTTTCTCCATTGCCACCACTCTTCCTCAATCCTAAAACACATTTTTCCTTAATCCATGCACTACAACATCGAATTTAGCCCTTAATTACCCCCCTTTCAGGCATGCAAAAACATAGTTCCCTTGTTATAGATTACCTCATTTCCTTATGAAATTATTTCATATCAAGTTTGAACCTACACCGTTATTGTGCATTCCTTACTCAGTGTGGCCTTTCCACATGGCTCATGAAACAATGCTATAGCTATCCTTTCCTTTTGTAGTGCACCATAATTATTTATTAGTTTTCTTCTAACATATTTTCATAATGAATATTTTTGAGATGCCAAGTATCATATACTTGTAGTTCCTTAGAATTTCTTAATCATTGGGAGTTATGGCTTCTCTCATTAAAAAGTAATAGTAAGGAGATTGTGGAATGCAGTGAAGAAGGGGAACTTGAAAGTGCTATAATCTTAGTTTCCATCTATGCAGACATAACTTGCTACATAAAAAAATAAAATAACAATGACTTCGTCTGATATCCATCAATTGCTTGCTTGAAAAAATGTTGTTGAAGATGAAGAGAGAATTGAACTATATGACAAAGTCAAGAATTCCTAGCTACAAAAAGTAGAAATATAGGCTATCATTCTGCCATGTGTTGAAACTATGGAATGGATAATAAAGTGCATAGATGCAAATGATATTACTATTTTAGATATCCATGTATTAGTTGTAACAATGTACATATATCCCCACATCATCGAATATTACAAGTTGAAAAGATACGAAGTGGCCATAACAATTAAGTGATTCTGCATTTTTTTTCTCGAAAAAAAAGATATCCTTATGACTTGGTAGAAAGATCCCAGGAACTTCCAACACCGATATTATGTAATAAATAGGAAAAAATTTCTAAGAAAGTAATATAGGATGGTGGCAACAATGTATTGCAGATTGTATGTCAGACAAAATGGAGAATTATTTAAATATAACTAGGTACCAATGTTGTACACTTGTACGCAAGATGGGATTGTATTTCATTGGGAAAATATTTTCACATCTTCCATCACAACAAATGTAAAAGGTGTCGAAAATCGACCATAGGGACAACAACCTAAAGTTGACATGGAATCATATATATTGGATTCCATATGCAGGAGATGTCAATTTGAGGCATTAGGGTGGAGGAGGAATACGATATCCTACTAGTCGACTCCAATCAAAGGAAGTGACCATATTACTTGGAGGGGGTGGGGGGGGGGGGGCTGCTCCTGAGAATTTGAGAAATTCCCCCTTGTGCTATAGGAATGAGATAAAAACTCTCCTATATTTTGGGAATGGGAGTATTTACTCCCAATGGTGTGGGAACGGTCATATTTCCCCCCTCTACCATTGGAACAAGATGATTGTCCCCAAGCTCAATGGAATCTGAATAAACAAGAAGAACCTGAGTGATATGAAGCTCACTCTCTACGGGAAATGTATGATCACCAAAAAGCGGAATCGATTCAACCATTTTATCTAACAATGGTTGGCCAAGAATAGACTCATTAGTTTCACTTGAAAGAGAGTGGTATTAAATGAAGATGGATTTGGATCAATCACTTCATCAACTAAAGGTGGATTGGGGGAAATATTTTAATAATCATTTAGAAGACAAGGATAATAATATGTAAGGTTTTCCAACACTTTTTAGCCTTAATCATTATTATGACAAAGGTTAATAGGATGATTCCCTTCACATAACCTATAGGGAAACTTAACTTTACCCTTTTTCCCATGGATCTTATGATCACTAGTCGATGGATTTTCACCAACATGATATCTAGAGGCTGATGAAAAAGGTTGATGTGAACTTGTTCACCACACTTATAATACCTTGGGAATACGAGGATAATCTATAAGAAGGTGGTCACACTTACATAAATTTCAATAGAATTTTACTTTGTAGGGATGATTAGAAGGTTTCTCTATATTAGCTGCATTTGTAGAAATGGTTTCTTAGTTACCCCTATTCTTATTTCACATCTTATTAATATTCCTTTTCTTCTTCTTCTTATCCACCTAATTACTATAAGGCTTTGACCAGACAAAGGGAAGAAGAGGAAAATTATCAAACAGACTAAGAAGGTAAAGAGTCAATGGTACGATCAACTTGTACTTTTGGAGGACTAATTGGTTCAAAATAACCTTGGACATTCAAAAAAATGTAGGTTGAAAATAACCACAATGGTAAACGAATGGTAAATTCGAGAAGGGACAATGTTTCCATATAAGGGGCACCAATATTTCAAAATGAAGGAAAGGGACCAGAATTCCCATTAGAGGGGTTTCCTTCTTTGGTAGACTTGGGAAATTTCGTCATTAGTCTCAACCTAAAATACACTAAGGAGTTTTTCCATGGTGAAGATGTTGTTCCTCGGTCAATTAATTCTTTTTTAGAAATTAAAGAAAAAATAAAACAACGTTGTAACTAGGAAGATAATGATTAGAAAGTCACTATGAAGTACAATATACCACCTTGGTAAAGTAAGGATTTATGTACAAGAAGTAAATATCATCGAACTCTATGTCTGGTGTGTGATAATGTACACGATGGGATAGAAACCTGGTGGGGACTTCCAAAATATACTCAAAGGTACGTGTAAGGGAAATATGTAGTAGTGTTGTCTAATGCGTAACCATATCATGAGGGTGTTCCCATCTAATTTTAATGTGTTGAGCACCATCTAATATACCCACAGGTACATGCAAAACGACCCTATACAGTTACGTATGTGGAATGGGATATGTCCCTCATAATGTAATGCAGAGAAAGAATGACAACTCGTACATTTAAAGACATCGGTATAGGTCTCTAGGCTAGACATATAATTTTTTTTGTTAATGTGAAAAAATTTCCTTAAGATTGGTTCAATAAATTTGAAATTTGTTTGTTGAATTAAATTTTAGTTTACAAGGCTCATCGCGAATTTCACTTGAATATCATAAAGTATGTAATCTAGCATGAGAAAATAAATATTTTCTTTCAATTAAAATCTAAATATGGGATGGAGAAATAAATAATAATGCAACATACAAAACACAACAATTAAAATGTGTTAAGTAAATTTCCCTAATGCAGTTTTTCCAATTTCCTATTTCACACACAAAAAGCTAAATGCAATGCAATATGGAAAAAGATGATATTTTTCTTTTCAATCCTCTTAATATTCGAATGAAAAGAAGACTAATTTTATTGCAATTATAAGAGAAACCGCACATAATGATGATTGTAGTATAAATTTCTTCAAACTATCAATGAGCAAGAAAGAAGTTTTCTAATCACCTAACTCACAAGAGAAAAGAATAATATAAACAAATTCTAATCAAAGGCTAAGAAATCCAAAATAAAACTAGATCATAAACCAATGACCAAGACACACTGAGGGAAAAAATGAAAACCAGTTGGAATAAAGAAGATCGGAGATAAAGGTAAAATAAGAAATTTTTTTCATCTTACAGGGATCAGCGAAGGTGTAGAATAGGCACTATTTCTTTGCAACATAGGTGCACAGAAGGATTAGGTGCACTAAAGTGTTCTGTCTCCATACCATGGTCTGTGTTAAGGAATATTCAGCCAAAATATGACACAAAAAACAAAAATTATCTTATATACGGGTTTTATTAGGTTTAATCAAGGTCTGAGTGAGGAAATCAAGGTTATTTCAAGAGTTGAAAAAGGTGTCAAGGTAAAGGAAACCACTAAGGAAAGAAATTGATCCCCAACAGATTCACCATTTTTTATGTATAATTTACGATTGCAGACAAAGTTGAATTCCATAGACCTTGAGGAATGGTCTTGAATAACATAAGACAAAGAATATATAGTTTTCCTTATAAAATTTAGATATTGGGAAAGAGATCCATCTCGAATATGTAGCAATATTTTCTTTCTGACTTGCTTGTAAGCTTCAATTGTAGCTCCAAATTCTATAATTAGAACTTGGACACACGACCAAAACAAGTGAAGGATCCATAACAAACAAGTAGCATAATCTAATATCTCTATTCAATGAATCCACAAGGCATTGAAATATATGAATCTAAGCATGATACAACACCTATAGTAAATCAAGATAATCTTTGTATTAATAGAAATAGGAAAGAGTTTACAGCCAAGAATAATATTTGATATTGTAGAGAACTCCCCAAGTTGACTTTTCCTTCCCTATCACTAAGAACACCTCAATGTCACCCTAATGCATGAAAATGATGAAACCTTTAGGTTCAATCATCAAGGTAGTAACATGAAGGCATCACCAGTCTCCAAAAGCCAACCTTGATGTTATGGATGGAAGTAAATTTATAGGAGAGGTGAGGCAGTTTTGGATTCACCATAATGGGAGTGAGATCCAAATATGTTGGGAGAATGAGATCAAGGGATAAGAGGTGAAGTATGAAAGGTATGATAAGATGGGATTCAAGCTTATTATCCATGGTAAATGGTTAAAATAATTCTTGAAAACTTATGGTAGAGGAAGCTTCAGAAATTCTTTTAATTTTCCTAAATTAATAGAATGAACACATATTTTGAATGGAGCAACTAGCTATGATTGGTGTTGTTGAATAAGGGAGAAACTACACTGAACGCGGGTGGTTAAAGTGAAACGGTGAACTAGTGTCAAAAAAATTGACTTTGAGAAGCTAATTATAGAAACTCAGACATTTTTGAAAGGTCGTGCTTAGGGATTTGTGAAGCAATGATGACAACATGTTCACAAATGTTGATTGATATAGTTTGCAAGCCTATTGACCAGATGTGACAAAATTTCCTATAACACTCTCATAGGCCCAATGTATCGTCTACCTCTTCAAGAGTTGTAGCAACCCTTGCTGTTACTTTATCCCCAGACAACTACTCACCACATCTTTCTCTTTGAGGCATACCCGCAAGATTAACCCTCGTTGCTTCTATGTCATGTGAAAGTTACTCTTCTATATTTGTTGCATCCAAAAAAATAAAAATTGCATAAAATTCAAAAGCCAAAAAACTATTTTACATTGATTTATCATCTTACCTTATGGACCCTACTGAATGCCCAATGAAAATACTAATTTATGATCCCCTATATCGTTCATTCCTACATATGGAAGATCCTCAATCGGAAATAAAGTGATAAATTTATAAGAAATTATAACCTTAATTTATTGGATATTCATAATACATTTCAAATACATATAATAAATGCGATAAAAAATGTAAATAAAAATGAGATATTAAATTTTGTATACTTCATTTTAATCATAATTAATGAATACTAAAAATAGAGTCAAGGTGGAGAAAAGGAGGAAGGGATATAAACCGTCATTTTTTAAAGAAAATCCCATCCAAACTAGCAAAACTAGCTAGCCCAAAGTGAATAGATGGGACCAGATTTACTATGAAAAAAATTAATATTCAAGCCCATCAGGTGTTGTGCATGTGATGTCGAAAAGATATACATGGACCACCCTCTTAGAAAGGAAAAAACGAGGAATTTACACCATATTCAATGAGATTATATAATGGAGTACGTGGGTGGAAGCATACCCAATATATATGTAACATTGGATAACAAGCATGATGATTGTCAATAATTTGTAATTGAAGTTGAAGATCAAGTAAATAACTAGCACATTGCCATTTGAATTTATTTTGAAGATAATCATAGTCATATTCATCCTAAAATTTCTTAAGGATTTATTTAAGGAAAACCAAGTATTGCACGACCTGGTTAGTTCATTTATTTACTAGAGGTAAACGAAGAATTAATATGAATTGATTGAGCATCATTTTGAAAATAAAACCATTGAGTTCATATGTTTGCTTAACTGGCATGGATTCGTTGGGAAACAACTATGTATTCCTACATTATTATTATAAATAACATATCTACATTAGCAAAGAAGGGAAACAAGACAAGTGCAGGGAACTATAAGTGCGTGCAATTGAAGAAACAAATTAGAAAAGAATGCCAAATTTATGTATCTAACACAATAGAGGTAAGTAAACCATGTAAACTTAAACATTCACAATATAAATGTTTCATAATACGTTAATTTTCATTGGAAAACATTCCAAGTTAAACATACATGTAAACCATGAGAACATTTTATAAATACATTCAAAATACTCCAAATACTATATTATTTAATATAAATATATTTAAAATTGTAAGTTTTTAGGAAAACCTAGTAATAATTTATTGATTATTTATGATAAATTTCAAATATATATAATAAATATGATAAAAGGAATATTAATTTTTTTTACATTTCTAGAATATAAATCAATATTAAATATAGTTTAAAAATAAAGATTATAGGGAATGTAGATGGGAAAAATCCTATGCCGGGAAATTGTAGGATGAATAAGTTGAGGAAACATTTCAGATTTTCATTATAAATGTAAATGGGATGCCTACCTTATTTTGGACTAGGGAATCATATTTATTGGAAACCTTAAATTTTTGCATTGAAAATAGCTTGCGTATCCCTCCTTATTCTTAGAGCCTAATTTTTGAAGGGAGAATACTATAAGGTTCTTTTTAGACGAAGGATTACCACATATTAAGGAACTCCACCTTAACTTTGAAATTGAGGCTACAAGGAGGTTTTTTGTGAACCAATATTTTTAAGGAATTTTCCCCTACAAGGATGTTAAGAATGGAAATTACTCCAGTCCAATAGGTCAACTGAAATATATCTTAGGCCCTTTTATTTTAGCAGAAATGAATCAAGCGCTTGCCATGGAGGTTAATCTTGGTAAGGTAAATTACTTGTTTTCCTGTACCCGAAAACAATGCTGTGATATGTCATATCAATGGTTTCTTCACCAAACTATATGCCCTTCAGTAATGTCGGCTTTGGAAGTATTGTAATCATGCCCATCCCAAAGAAAATTACTTTTGTCAGCCTTAAGAGTTGTATATCTCCACGATTCGAACCTCATGATCTTCGATTTAGAAAATTTTACACCGCACCTACCTCATGAAATGGCTTTTCAAATTCCAGTAACAGTAAAAAACAAGAGTATCTTTCGTACTGTTGTTGATGAAGGAGCTTATACGTGTATAATGTTGATAAAATGTTGGAAATAACTTGGTTCTCCAACAATAAACCAATCTCCAACTATTCTCAAAGCGTTTGGTGGAAGAAGTTTTCAGCCATATGGTATTTTACAAGATCTACCAATAGAGGTTGAAGATAAAACGATTAATCTAGATGTGGAAGTGGTTGATGCCCCTCTGTATTATAACCTTCTCCTGGGTCGCAGTTGGTCTTACACTATGATTGCTATTGTATCATCGATCTTTCGTCTCATCATGTTTCCTCATAAAGGAAATATCGTTAAGATAGTTCAGTTCTCATATTATTCATCTGACCTAGCTTCTACTGATAGTATCCAACATATCAGAAAATCGACTATCCCTTATAAGGATGTCGGAGTAGGTTTGATTAAAGATTCAGCTTTACTGCGAACTTTTTCCCTGCCTCCTAATGTACAAACTCCTATTTCTAATATCAATATGATTACATCAAGTACTATTTCCTTTGATGATACTTGGATAGTACCTTCAGAATCAGAATTGGATTCTTTCGAGGGCTCAATGCCTTTGAGTCCTTTTGAGCTAGTATATCAGCAAGTACAGTCATTTTCTAATACCCCTTCAACCGAATTTGATCTAGTGAATGTGATCAATCAAGAGTCGTTTTCAATGTCAAGTTTAGCTTCGAAACCAATTCCGGATTCTGCTCAACAAGTTTTCCATACTGATGAGCATATTCGTGAATTTTTGTTAGTAGATGAATTACCATGGGAAGATCTACAACATAGGTCTTCATTTTTACCTGACCTCGATCATTTTGAAATTAAATTTTCCTCTATTTTTACCACTGATTACGTCAAAGAACCTCAGAATACTCTCTCCAATGCTGATTTTGAATTGAATTTAGAAAATATTTCTACGATGGTTCCTCTTGACATTTCAGTAAAACCTGGAATTATTGAAAACATTCACATAGGTGCTTCTTGTACGCCTGAAGAAATTCAAGCATATAAGGCCCTGTTTCAGGAATTCTGTGACATCTTTGACTGGTCATATGAAGAAATGCCAGGAATCGATCCGTCAATCATTGTACATGAAATTAAGACATACCCAAATGCCAAACCTGTCAGACAGAAATTACATCAGATTCATCCGAGAAAAGCTGCCGCTATCAAAGAAGAAGTTGAAAAATTACTTCATGCAAGTTTTATTTATCCAATCCCGTTAATGGATTAGGTATCTAATATTGTTCTGGTCAATAAAAAACAAGGAAAAATAAGAGTATGTATCAACTATAGGGATATAAATTGATATTTTCCTAAAGACAATTATCCAACCCCTTACATCGATCAAATTATCGACGATTGTGCTAGAAGTGAAATGTTCTCATTTATGGATGGATTTTTTGGCTACAATCAAATAAACGCACTTCCTACAGATCAACCTAAAATAGGTTTCATTTGTCCATGGGGAACTTTTGCTTATCGCAAATTACCTTTTGGCCTTAAGAACACTGGCGCAACTTTTCAGAGGGCCATGTCTTATGCATTTCACGACATTAAGCATATTGTGCAACCCTACCTTGATGATTTTCCTGGTCATTCCTCACGCATAGCAGATCATATTACTCATTTACGAGCCATGTTTACGTGATGTAGGAAATATAAGATTCGTTTGAATCCTCACAAATGTGTTTTCTGTGTAGAATCCAGATGATTATTGGCATTTATTATCTCAAAGGTAGGCATTCGTGTTGACCCATCAAAGGTTGAGGCAATCATCAATTTACCTCCTCCTTCTACTCTTCGCCAACTCCAAAGTTTGCAAGGGAGAGAAATTTTTTTACGTCAATTCATTCCTAAATATGCCAAGTTAATGAAAGGTTTCACTAGGTTATTGAAACAAAACATTCCATTATTTTGGTACGAGGTCACTGATCGATCTTTTGATGCTTTGAAAAATGCGTTGACCCATGCACTGTTATTGCATCCTCCCAACTACAACCAAGATTACTTTTTGTACCTCGCTGCTTCTGATTCCACGATAGGGATGGTTTTAGTTCAGGAAGATGAATTCCATAGTGAACATGTGATTTACTATCTTAGTCGAAATTTGCATCCGACTGAGATTAAATACTTGCATGTGGAGAAATTGACCTTGGCAGCTATTCAAGCTATCCAACGTTTTCGTCACTACATAATTTTATGCAAAATGACAATGATCTCTGATTGCAACCCTATGATGTACATCTTGACCAAACAATTGCAAGGGGGAAAATAATCCAAATGGATTGTTATCCTGTAGGAGTTTGATTTGGAATTTAAAAATTCCAAATCTAAGAAATCATTAATATTTGCTGAACTTATGTGTGATTTCCCATGTACTGATATAGAAACTGTGGCAGAACAACCAATCGCAGAGGAATCCTTGTTTTTTATTAGTACCATTGAACCATGGTATGGAGATATTATCGTATATCTTCAAACCCAATATTTCGGCCTGAGCTCTCACGGTCATAATGGCGAAAAGTTCATTTTTAGTCTCAACAATATCACATTGTTGGCGACACACTTTATCATCATGGTGTGGATTCAGTTTTTCGACATTTTGTAACTCATGATGAAGCCGAAAAGGTTTTAAATGACTGTCACTCAGGAGCATGTGGCGGTCATATGTCTGGGTACACCACAGCCCAAAAGATATTGTTCACAAGTTATTTTTGGCCGTCTATGTTTAAATATTGTATTTACGCGGTCCAAAAATGTCATAATGGTCAAATATTTGATCGAAAAATATGTTCACCACCTGCTCCTCTTCACCCCATAATTGATGTCAGATCTTTCGCAAAATGGGGCATCGATTTAATTACATGTAACCCTCACTCGGCCGGGGGGCATGGGTACATTATTCTAGAAGTAGATTATTTTACCAAATGGGCCGAGGCGATGCCTACATTTGCGGTAGATGGAAAAAATGCAACTACTTTCATATTCAATCATGTGATTTCTCGTTTCAATGTGCCCCAAGCGATAATTACTGATCACGGGAGCCATTTTTGAAATATCATGATGACTGAGTTAACAAACCAGCTTGGCCTGCGCCATGACAGTTCTACACCATATTATTCGCAGGCCAATGGTTTAGTTGAAGAAATTAATAAATTTTTAGTCACCATGATCAAACGAATCATTGGAATTCATAAGTCGAATTGGCACACCATGCTCTTTTCAGCACTTTAGGCATATCGAACCTTAGCAAAAACATCAACAGGTTTTACCCCTTTTCAACTGGTTTACGATTTAGAAGCGGTATTACCCATTGAATGCGAAATACTGTCACTCCAACTAGCCATAGAGTTATTACCAGAAACTTCTAAAGAGGAGAAACCTTTTTATACTTGGCTCAATTAAATGAGAATCAACACACCGCTACATTATCTCTCGAGGATCATGCGAAAAGAATGAAAGCTCAGTATGATAGAAGTGTTACTCCTCGTAATTTTTCAGAAGGAGACCTAGTTTTTATTTATGATAAAGCCAACGATAAACTAGGGGCTGGGAAATTTGATCCCATGTGGCATGGTCCTTACATTGTCAAGCGACAACTTGCAAAAGGAGCCTATGAATTGATTTATTTTGACGGGGTCTCTTTGGGTAAACCCAGAAATGGGCTTTATCTGAAGAGATATTATGCTTGAATTCATGTGGAGATCTTCTTTGTATATTAGTTATTTTTTAGCTGGTGTGCTATAGATTAGAAACATGTGCCTAGCATAAGTGTGCTCTTACTATTATTCCCGCTTATCTGCGTACTTTTGATATCGCATATGTCGACGTCCTTTCAAATCTATATTGGTTTTGCTGATGGCGCTTGTCATAGTGCACGGAACATCTCTTCCGCAACTTGGGTTATTTACTCACCCACTAATGATTTAGTATCGATGCATGGGGTAAGTCTCGGTCAAACAACAAACAATATTGCCGAATATAGTGCAGTTATTGAATTATTATCAGAATCCATTTCATTTGGAATTCAGAGTTTGATCACTAAGTTAGATTCTGAACTCGTTGTATTACAGTTAAATCGAGTATATGCCATTAGAAATCCAGTATTATTAAGGTTATTTTTAAGGGTTCGTCTCTTGGAACGAGAATTCGATTATATTGAATATCAACACATTTCAAGAATTTTAAATACATTAGCAGATGCAATTGATTCTAATGTTATAAATAGATATTTGTGATAACAAAGTAACAAATCAACATTCCATAACATGATTGAATAGGTAAATTGGAAGTAATAGTATATCATAGTATAAATGTAGTGTTCAAAAAATAATACATCGTCTTCGATCATAGGCTCAAAATGCCTTATGATCGGGAAAAAGTGATACAAAAATGAGTCTATAAAGTCAATCAGTCACTATTTCCTTATGATCAGGAAAAAGTGATACAAAAATGAGTCTACAAAGTCAATCAGCCACTATCCGTGGTGATGATCATGATAATACACCACTGCTCATGCCATCCTAGTCAAAAACCTCCTGAATGGACCAGGAACACCTATGACATATCTCTATAGACAGAGCGAGATATCATCTATAGTAGTCTCAGGAATATTTATAGTGAGCCACTCCAGATGGTGCTCTAAGTCAGTTAGGATCTCTATAGTCTAATCCTGTGGGGGTGGTGGTGGTGGTGCTGCATCCCTCTGCCTCCGGTCAAAGGGGCAGATAAAGGTTGGTCGAGTTGGACCCACATCTGCATTTGAAAATTGTTGTTATCAGTTTTGGATGATTAAAAAAATAGAATAAAAATTAGAAATAAGAACATGTCAAAAAATATTTTTTACCTGATTCGTCCCATTGAGCTCCTGGAGGAAGGGGTATCCATGCCAGCATAAGGGAAATCCTATATAAAAAAAATTTGGCGTTCTAGCCAACAAAAATATGTAGAGGGAAATCTCACAATCTCCCCACCCTCACTATGGTGGGCCATCAAAGAAACCCAAAAAACCATCCTAGGCTCTCGAGGCCGACCAACATCGACAGGAATGTGCTACGGGGCTAACATGGGGATCCTCTCTAGAGAAAATGTGACTACAATGGACCCATATCCAAATTTTTTTAGCTTCCCATTCTTTGCTTTCGTAAGTTGGCCTTTCACATTTTCCAACACTGCCTCGCACCAGTTGTATATGGTGCCTCGAAAGCAATCTACTTTTATGCACATCTGAGAACCAGTGGCTACATGCAAAGCTGCACTTCCGTACAGCTTGACAATGGTAAAATCGATCACTTTCAACTCTGGACGGATGATAGTTTTTATGTTAATCCATTTGTCCTGGGGATTGGCCTCATCATTGCAAAACTCTAATTGTAGGCTGATGACAGACTGGCCACCTGGCCTAGCCCCAAATAGAGATAATGGTCTGCCTCTCCTGGACAATCCAGTCAAAAAATAGATGTCTTCCAACTCAATCTCTAGCCGATGACCTCTGATCATGAAGCACTGGTCCTAAATATCCCATTTACTTACCAGCCAAGTAAGAAGATCCACTTGAGCTCTCATGCCACTGATAGCCCAAAATCTGTAAAGCCCACATGCTCTTAAAGCTTGCAAAGTTGGTTGATGAAGTATTGCTACTTCATCTACCTCTTCATGCTCCCATTCTCACCAAATCAGCATTGTAGATCTCCTACAACAAGTAAAATGAAGGATTAGAATCATTTTCTAGCAAAAAAATTGGGTAATTTAGGAAGAAAATATGTTTTTAAACTTGCCATGGTGCCTCCGCACTTTACACTCAGGGACACTGCGTAGATACGCATGGGCCCTGTGTTAAAAGTGTGAGGCCCCACCATTTTTCTTAGTATAAAAATGTTGGGGTCCGCAGGTACTTAATGCATTAGGTGTGGACCCCTGAGGGTGGATTTTTCGGCATATTTTCCTCCCAAAAATGAAATTTTGACCCAAAATTAAAAAATTGAACTGATGAAATGCAAGATAAGGAGGTTGTGGATTACCTGAAACAAACGATTTTTGAATCCGACGGTCAATTTGCCCAGAATCTTCTCTGAAGCGTTTTTTTGCCTAGAGCTCTAAAAACTTCACTCCAAATTCAAATGGTAAAAATGAACTTGAAAAACTCCTTTTTATAAGTTTTTTCGAATATATGAATTTTAAATTTGTTTATTTTTCATTTTAAAAATCATTTTTTCAAAATATCTTTATTATTGAAATAGGTAAGTTTAATTTTTCGAGTTTTTGTGCAAAATAACGGACTTTTTAGGCAAAATGGTCATTTTTGACGAAGAGTAAACTTTTATCACTTTTTCGGGCTCTTTAAATTTTACGCAAAAGCGAAACCATGGAGTGCTCTTTTAAGCCCTTTTCAAACTCTCTAAAAATGAAAATATCGTCGAGTACTTGACTATTTGAACTCGTTAAAGTAAATGAACAAGTCGTCCCTTCAGTATAAGTTTACTCCTTTTCCAGACTGAAATTGACTGTTTACGAAAAAGGTATACGTTGACTAATCATGGTCAATAGAGTTCTCTCTTGCATTATTTTATCTGTTTTCGGGCCTGAGGGACTAAATTTACGAAAAAGAACACCCACGGAGTTTTCTTAAGTTTTTCTTCTGACTCCCTAAAAATGAAAAACACTGAGTTTATCCTATACTAGACTCATTAAAATTTAACAGTAAAAGACCTGTCGATTACAAACTGGAACGTACCACTCCTTCTTAGGGTTTGATTTTAAACTAAGTTGGACTCATCCAAAGGATGAACTTATAAAAAAGTAGATGTTATCCTCCTCAAGCTTGTAAAAAATAAAGAGGTACTTGCCAGAAATGGTGGGGGAAAAGAGAGAAAAACATATTCATTTGTCACACTTTGATTTGTAAAAGCATTACAACACTCTTGAACATGAAAATTTTTGTTGCACTTCTACCTGGGTTGGGAAATCCTTTGCCTATCAGTTAATCAAACCACATTGAAAGTCTTCAGCCGGTTTATGGGTATTAGCTTAGGGCAACTATCACCAAACCATCTGTAGTGTCGTTATGTGTTCAAGAGGACGGTCAAAAAAACCATTCATCTGCAAACACTTGTCTCCATTCGTGTTGACCATACTTGAGTTAGTCCTTGCAAAAAATTCTTCAAAACTTGATCTATGGTTTCGTGTTGTAAGCTTGCTTACGACGGATCGCTTTCTATCAACGAAAACTCATTATCTAGGAAGTTTATCTAGAATCCATCAGTACCTTGGAATCTGCATGCCTTAATAGCAAGTTTCTCTCCTTCGACGACAGGTTACATCATTAACCTTCGATCGAATGATTCCGTGAAATGCTTGAATTCGGATCACATAGTCACATTTTGTGGATTGTACTGAGTGCTTTGAGATCCATTGTCATTATTGGTGGTTTCTCTCACACTTGTTAACAGTTCACATCATTGACTGGTAATCAAGTGGTTTTTACCATGTTCGACTTCAACACATTCAATTGCATGGATAGAATCGTACTAGTTTGGGAAGCAGAAATCAAGACCCTGGATCTAGTTTCCACCATCCAGGCTGCGTGGAGTTTTATTATTCATTATGAAATAGATGATTCATTACAGATGGCTACGTCCATGCTGTTTCTACATTATTGATGTAATAGTAAAATCATTTCTATATTAGAACAAGTTTAGTTAGTTTTTGATCTAAGTATGGGAATGACTACCTCAACGATGATATATATATATGTGTGTGTGTGTGTGTGTGTGTGTTGCCTTGAATGTTTTTACAGGGTTTCGACTAGGGTGTCCATAGGCTAATCCTTGAAATGATAAAGCACATCACTCTTCGAATATTCTCACAATTCGCACTTTAGGGGGAAATTTTTTACACTGAAATTTGTCACCGTGACATTTTTAGTACTCCCTTGAATGTCTAAAATATCAAAGTTCCCAAATTCAAGCCTTGAAACTAAGATTAAAGCTCATAAAAGCCTTAAAACTTTGGTACTGCACTTTCTCCTAGTTTTTCCTGCGGTCCTGCACTTTTTGGCTATAAATCCTACGGAGCCAAATGCACTATCTATTTATTAAAAGTGTGGACCCCTGTAAAAGTTTTAAAAAGGTGCAAGTAAAATCTAGAAGCTCAGTTTAAGTCATTTTGGAAGCTTCTAGAAACATTCCTGCGGGGGAAATATCACTCCTTTCATGTTCATGCATCCCATCCAATACGGAGCTAACCCCTTGATGTAAGGAACTAATCCCTTTGAAGGAGGACTCTATCCCTTCTTGTATAGATCTATAACCTCCTCTTCTCCACTATAAAAAGAGGCATAGGGCAGCCTTAACGGCTTACCATTAATGAATTGAAGTTTTAGTATTGTTGGAGGCGAAGTGCTGTTGAAACTTAGACCCTTTTAGTTGAGATTTCATGTGGGAAGGATTACATACCTGTATGTATCTCGGTTGGAAGAGTGAAAGGCTGATCTGAGTAAAGGAAATGCCTGCTCCGGACCCCAAGAGGACCTGTAAAACATCAAGGTGGACACGGTTGTAAGGCTCTTCCTTATTTAAGTTAATATAAATAAATCCGTTTTTCTCAATAAGCTGTCAATTGATTGTTTATTTTATGGATTCCTTGATCACCATAATGGATATGATTTATGAATATATGCTATGCAGGTGCTATTTGATATTTGCTTGTTTATGATTGCAGATCTTGGAAGGGAACTATTTCGAGCGATTGAAGGACTACCACTATGAACAAGCGTTGGATCAAAGGTAGGATCGGTAAACCTTTATAGCATTTAATTATAATCACAATATATCTAGAGAAAGATAGTTTTATTTGTCTATTTGTTGATAGCTATCCATATGACACTTGGGAGGTCTGTCTTGTCTGCAAGAATGACTAATCCGTCCAACAGTCCTGTAAATGACCACACTGTTGACTATGTAATGTCATTAGGCAGGTTGTGCATTGACCTCACTAAACACGTCAGGGCGGTTAGTTTTTTCAATGCACCGCCCTCCTGACACTCTTACATAGTCAATGGTGTGTTCATTTAAACGACCACACCGCTTTGCTATTTTTTAATTAGTTAGGGTGCGATTTTTTTGGGTACCGCACTGAAACCTAGTGCAGTTTCAATTAACATGGTTCACGGTCCTGCTTGTAAATTTATAGGCAAAACCATGAATGGTGCGAACCGAACAGGTCGAACACACCACACAATTTTTTTTTATTTTTTTTTAACGGTTAATTTGAAGTTATTATCAAAATTTAATTTGCTAAAACATTTAGTTATTTAGAAACAAGTATATTACCTATGCATTTGTGTGTCTAGGGGGCATATTTGCTGAGGAATTGAAGAAATCAAATTTTCCCACCGTTTTCGAAAATTCAGACCCCACACGGTCGAGAATGTTAGGAAAAATACTGAGAGGGGAGGTGAATCAGTATTTAGAGCTTGCTGAAAATATTTTAACCTTTTATTTTACAAAATTCCATACGCGGTTTTGTTGAGCCCAACTAGTTTATACACGCGTAAATACTGAAGGAAACTAGCGTATACTGATATAATTTACAGATTAGAAAACCTTTCAGGAACAATATTTAAGTCATTTTATCATTCATGCATCTGTTAGATAATCATTAAATATGTGTAGTAACAACATTATAAATAATCACACAAATGTAACACACATGAACACAAGGATTTAAGGTGGAAACCCAATTTGGGAGAAAACCACTGCTACTGTTGTCTCAGTCTTCAATATTTATTATATGGAAGATTGTTTACAATATTGTATTGATGCAGACTCATATCAGTACACAAGAATCTACCTACAAAAGGTTAAAACCTTCTCTCATTTTCGAGCTTCTACTGGATGGGAGCTACAACCCCCTAATCTCATTTACCAGCCACTACTGGAAGGGAGCTTCAACCCCCTGATCAGAACACTAGCTTCTACTAGCAGGAAGCTTCTACTTCCATACTGAAGGCTTCAACCCTCATAACCATTGCAGAGCACGTTTCATAAATTTTCATATTGGATCAAACACCATCAACACAACTCTTCATAAACATCAACAACCATAAACTTTACCCAAACCTTTAATCAGAACAGTGAGATCATTGTAACCAAAAGTTCAGAAATAACCCAGACCTCAGAATCAATATGAAAAATATGACTTAACCTTGAACATTCATCATCTTAAAATTCATACGCTACTTTGCTTCACTGAACCCGTGTGTATACATGCTTTCCTTCACACCAACCTGCGTATGGATCTATACATATTATTTTTCAAAAAGTAAACAGTCTCAGATCCAGATTTGAGTCATTCAGTCATATTTATTTACAGAATTGTAGGACCCTTGATCAGTTAGTCATCATAACACATATTTTCTCACTCATTGTTCAGATTTTTACATAATCAACTTAGTAGCATATTTAGCAATTAAGTGACCTATATTTTCATGAAGACTTTATTGAAAGACAACAGACAAATAGTAGGAATAAAATAAACACATTTGCAACAAGCTTCCAAAAACCCTAACTTCCATACACGCTTTTTCTGAAGAAAACCCGCGTATATACACGCTTTTACTGAGATGAACTAGCATATAGATCTGTAAATATTAAATTTGTAGAAGGCACCATATTTATTCACATCACTTCAGAAAAATTGTGCCAAGTCACAGATCTAATCATCTCTTTAATGGATCATGAAAGAGCATAGTCATTGCAGGTATAGAGATCCCGATCCATCATTATATCCATGGGTGCATTATAGATTCAGATCTATCAATAAAACAAAGTTCATCCCATGCAGATATACTTCAGAGAAAAGTATTCAGTAACAACCCTTACATCTGCACACCCATGCATTATGATCTTCTTCTCCTTATATAGTTTTAGCCTTTACCAATACCATGAGTCAAAACCACACAATAGACAATGGCATACTTGGAAAAAATTAACTAGGCAACACAACGCTCAATACTGTGGGCTAATACCATGGTAATGACCCTTGGTATCATCTTTTACATATTTTTAGAGAGCAACAGAGCATACGTGACTTGGAATGATCTTATCTGCGTGTATACGTGACTGGGCCTAGAAAAACCTGCGTATATAACCTGAAATAAAAAATTCAATCAATCTTCTTCTGACTTGTACACATTTCTTCTGATAGACTGTTGGGCTTCTCCAAGAAGATATACTCCATCCTTTACCAGATATTTTCCATCAAGGACAAAATTTTAGGGCATAGGAATCATATTGCCAACAATCCCCCCCTTCGTACTTGATGGAAACCATGATGATGTTTGATCATTTCATCAGAGAGATACATGAAACATAATCATTATTCAAACACCCAAAATACTCTCTCCCTTTAACATCAAGGGAAAAGGGCGGATCAATACCAAAATAAGGAGCTCTGAAGATCTTATGTGTATTGAAATTAACATGCTCCCCTTGAGTTCATGTTGAATCTTCAGACAGATTTTTCAATGACCGAGTATGACCTTTCCTATCACCAAGGACTCATACTTGAATCAATGATCCAACCAAGTGGAATTGCATATTTTACACAACTACCCAACCAAGTGGGTTTAAAAGTTTGAACAAGTCCTTACATGACTGAATATAACAATTTTACATCATAGGTCTCAACATGACCTTTTTACTAAATTACAGATATGAATTTGTATAACCAAGACCAAAAGACCTCAAGAAAGAGATCATATTTCAGAACCATCATAATGCCAAA
>JAXQQM020070096.1:0-11102 GCA_034641835.2 Pinus albicaulis
TGTTTTCATAGAACAATTACAAACAAAAATCACTAGTTATACTTATAGTGTTTCTTCTACCTATTCACAAATACTTTCAGACTTAATATGTGTATATTTAAGAAATATAGCTTTTCCATTTGACGTTTACAAATGTTTTGAGATTTCATACATATATGTTCAATGAATAGAACCTGTGTTTACAATCTGACATTATATGTATAAATGTTATAAATCTATTTAAAATTTTCCTAAAAAAAAATATTTGTGCAAACATGATCCCTGGGCTACTTCCAGTCTTCTGTCTTGTTGTTTATTGGTTTTGCAAAAATCATAATTCACATCTAGAACATTAATTCATCTCTCTAAAAGAAGGAGACGCACTAAGATTATTTGTCCATACGATGTGCATTACAAGTAGCTGCCTCTGCAAACGAAGCAACGACATTAATTTTTCATATATTGTTATGTATGAACTTTGAACAGCATCTCTCAATTTGGGCAATATTGTTATGGTAACAGAAATAGTAAATCGCCATTTCTAAGTTTATGCTTCCTTAGCTTATAAGTTCATATATTTTTTTTTGCAGATTCTTATATTCAGTGTTAATAGTAATGCACCAAATTCTATGTCTAAACACTATACTAAGACTAAAGTTAGTCTTATCTTCCCTGGTCTTCGCCTGATCATGATCGTATTTTTCCATCACGCTCACTACAAAATAATGAAAAAAACAACACAGACTCTCTGTTTTTTTTTGTTTTAAAAAAAATAAACAGTAAAAAAAATTACATACCGTCTTTTGCAATCTGGTATGCTTTCAAAATAAAAACATTACAGTCTGTTACAACAACCTCTTGGGCTTCTTACTTTATATATGCCACGCATATTAAAACATAAAACAAAAACTATATGAAATGAAACTAAACTAAAATTTGTAGGGCCTATTACAAATGTGCTTTGTATATATTTAAAACAATACAACAAACCAAATGTTGTGAAACCTTTTGTCACGTCATAAAAACATTAAAACTTTTCATTTGCGCATATACCTGCGGACCTGAAAAGAGATTAAATCCGCTTCATAAACTGCATCAGATCCGAAACATAATATTACAAAGTAGCCAATACAAAAAGTTCTGATGTCGATTGAAACGCGAACGCGCGATCAACTATTAACTGCACCATATAACATAGATCGGGTCTGGACTTATAGCATAACAAATGGTTCAAATAAAAAACTCCGATGCCAATTGTTAATCGTACCCGAGTTCAAATTTTAGTTGCGACCTATAATATGCATCGGCTCCGGTTCCTTTCACTGTTCAATTGGGCCACAAAGAAAACGCTCCCGATACATTTCAACTTACGATGCAATATGATAATGACACGTGGTCTTGTCCACCCGCGGACCTTGGCTTAAGTAGAGGCCCATTCTTATATGAAATAGCATGTGATGTCTTTTTCACCAACACTAATTATTTTTTAATTAATATTTTTGTTCAATATTGAAATATATATATTTTTTTATTAACATCTTTGAATTATTCAATAGAGTCATTATTTAATTTATTTAATATAAATAATATAATATTGTGGCACATAGACTAGAAAGAACTTCTCATCATAATAAAGAAATACAATAATATTCAAAATTCTAGATATCTTGTAAGAGTATAAGTGTGTACTCTTATAAATAATTAACTAATTACGCTAGATAATATGTTTTTTTTAATATTATTGATAAATAAAATTATATTTACAAATAATTCCTCATACTAATTGTTTCCATTGCTAATTTCACAATAATAACTAATTCCAATATCTTTTTTTGTAAGTTTACTACGTCCGTACTATTTTCTATTTATGTAAAAAAACAGGCATAGTAGATACAAAAATTAGACCTCAACCTGCCTAAAGGAAACTAGGTCTATTAGCCATTTGAGTGCATTGTATGTCATCCAAAACATGTAATTTTTTGGATTCCTACAAAAAGTATTTAGTTAAGTAATATCAGAATTTACTAATACTAACATTTACATAATGCATCAAGAAAGCTAACAGCTAAAAAAACTGAATCTAACTGCTCTAGTCATCATCTAACTCCACTGCGACCAGATCTTTAACACTATAACCTAGCATGTCAACTTGTTCAATGGCCTTAATATCCTTCTCCATTCTGCCAATGCAAGCATACTGATGCAATTCACACAAGTTAATTTCCAAGATGCTTTTGTTAATCTCTTCCAGGGTGGATACTGCCTTGGGATCCCCTCCTATTTCCTGAACTGAAGTAATGGCATTAACTAGCAGGCATTTTACTAACGAATAGGTTTTGATTAAGTGATGAAACAATGAGATTCTCCCTTGACTATGCCCAGGGTCGATAATCACATGTTGTAGTTCTTTCGCTGCCATATCATCCTCTTCTTCAATTTTGGTTCTAACTTCCGTCTCTCATCCGTTAATTAGAGATTTTATAAAACAGGATGTCTCCTCTGAGTATACCTGAAATAAGGGCTCCATGAGCTCTCTAATGGATTTCCTGCCTCTCTTGCTTAGCGAGCTTCAAATTTTTTCCTTGCCTTTGTCCATATTGAGCTTTCTGCCTCTGTTTTTCTTCACCATATTTGGATATCAGACTAAGAGGAAGACGATAACCACTAAAGCAACAAGACGATAGAAAATACCAAAATAGTGAATGGAAAAAACATATAATTGACAATCGTTGCGGAAGGTAGTTGAGGCATAGCGATCGTGAGCCCCATGACGCTTCAATAGACTATAAGCATACTTTCCACCCCCTTTTCCTTCTTACCTAAATTGCTACCTACCCCAGTTCAGAGCAGATGCAGATTAATAGGCAAATGTAACCAGGGCGCATAGAAAAACAAACAATTGTCCTCTTCTCATCACAATCCTTGCCATTTGGCACCCTGATCGGGGGAAATAATTCCAATATTTAAAAAGTAAATATAAACATATTTATTTTTTGCAAATATTTTTATACTTTGTGAAATATTTTTATTATTATTTAAATAAAACTATACTGATTTAAAAATCCAAATCACACTAAATTTACTTAAATTTAAATTATAATATATTTATTATTTTAAAAATACATATAAATCTATTTTTAATTTTAAAATTACTAATTAAATTTTAATTGTAGTAACTAATTTTATTATTTTGAAAGTTATTTTTATCTATTTAAAATAGTCTTGTTATTTATTTATTTATTTAAAATACTCTTATACATATAGTTCTAGTTTTTGTTGGTATACTGGATCACCTAATGTTAAAAAGTGTTTGAATACACTAATTACATTAAGAAAATATGGATGAAATTTAGGTTAATGGCCAGCTTTCATAAATACCTAAATATAATTAAAAATATATAATATTTATAAAACTAAAAAATAAAAAATTATAAAATTTATAATATTTTAATATTTTTTTTTATTTACATTTATAAAGTGTTTGTTGTCTTAAGAAGCAATTTATATTTTGTAACGACAGATGTGTAGGCATAAATATTTGTAAAATTTAACATTTAACATTTATATGTGGTAGCCTTGCTTTGGCACGTACTAATAAATTGAGATGTGAATTGGATAAGTAAATTGCTTACCTAGGCAGAAGAACTCGCATAAATTTAGGTGATTAGAAACCACTAATAACTATATATATTTACATTTTTACTCCTACATAAGTGACAAGCAAAACATTGACAAGAAAAACATAAATAATGGTCGGAAGTAACTCCTGATAAGTATCTTTATTTACCACCTATTCATATCCTTTTTTTATGAAAATAGTTTCTTAAATTATGGTCGGAAGCAATTAATGGTAAATGTATTCTTTACTTCAATATGAATTATTGTTCAATGTTAAGTTAATAGTAATCAATAGACAAATCGGTTCTTAGAGTTATGCATTGGCAACACTAATAATAACTCCATAACCATATTTAAACTTAATTAATAAACACATAAAAACTTAATATTTACAATAAAATTACAATATAATAATATTCTTAACAAGACACTGTACCTGTAGACACAATACAACACAATATTTTTTAAATTAAATTGAAAATTAAAAAAATTATTAATATTTTGTTAGCCCTCTATGAATTCTTTGACAAGCAAACAGGGGGCTAAATCGTCTCCAAGCATTCAAGGAATGCATTCCCTTTGAAAACACATCATCCTTGAAGGCTCCTCGTGCCTTATCCTTTGACAAAACCTCACTGTTGTCTTCATGAATAAAGCCTCTCTGTGCTGAAGAACAATGTCCAAAGCCCTTTTTCCTCTGATTTCATCTCCACTTAACCTTTGTTTCTTCACCTTTTTTCCCCTCTTAAATCCTCATTAATCCCACGATAAATCACCCAAATCCCCTTTTAAACCCCTCAAATACCTTTGTTTGGCTTAAAATTCTACTATTCCTCTCACTGAACGCCCTCTCCGGCCTTAAAAAGCATTAAAATAGGCCTGAAACCCACTCTTATCTACTACAGGTTTAGTCCCTTTTAAGGCCAGCCCCTTAACCACTTCCCCGCCTGACCCCAGCACTAAGATGAAGCGCCAGATTGTAAGGTGCTTATCGCATCAGAGGATTGGAGCGGAACGCCTTTTTCCTTTGTAAACGAAACCCCCAATGCCATAGTATTTTTGTTCTGTTGAACCCCCGTCGTGATCTGAGCTGTCGATCTCCCTAGGTCCGATGGCCCAGCGCTAATCACAGTGCGCTTGTCACCCCTATCCATTCACTCCTTCGATTGCGTGCAAGCCGTCGACCTGTCTCCAGATTGGACGGCGCTCGTTCAATCGCATCTCCGCTCCAACTGCAGTCAAAACTTCTCGCTGTGCCACCCCTCCATCCCTCCTGATTGCGATCCTATGATTAGATCGCAGCCGCCCGTTTCCCGTGATCTAACGGCCCTCAGTTAATCGCCTTCCGCGAGCGCCGGCTACCACTATGTCAGCCCATTCCATCACATTCTCACTCATTACCTTTGTAATCCGCCCGCTTTGAACTTTAATATTCCATATTAAAATTTATTTCATTTCTCTACCTAACTGCATATTGACATTCCCGCTATAGCCACAGTTCCCGCTTCTGCGTTACCACGCCACGACTCCTCCACAACATTCTTTGGCCACCGCCCTGAATTTTATAATTGGTTTGTTTTATTGTACAGGGTACACAGATTCATGAATTCACTCTATTTTCCAAAGTTGCAGTCACTGCTCCTGTTAATTGAATATTTCAGACCTAATCTAGTGGTCAAACAAAAAAGACACAGTTTGAAGATAAAGAGCAAATCAATCAAGCCATATCTGCTTTCAGCATCAGCAGTACATTTTCTTAGAATAGTACGCCCTCAGCAGAAGTTTTCATGCCTCCCCCAATCCCCCAAGGCCACTCCACTGAGAGAAAGCTTCCAAAGACTGTCAGGACGACAATAATGCAGGTATGGAAACCGAGAAGACCTCCAGTCACCTTACTTGCATTAAAAGACAGAAGAGACTGCCTTACAGTCAGAAAGGACACCAAACAAACATCTTAGGTCTCTATCAACCTGACAGAGACCTTGAACCAGACCACCAAGTACAACGCATTGCTACTAAGTAGATTTAATGCGTATCACCTACTTTTGCTATCCATTTTTGCTATAAAGAACCCCAGAAAACATTTTGTAAAGGGTTGAATTGTGTTATTGCAAGTAGCACAATATTTTGTAAAATAGTAGGTTGGTAGGAGAAAGTTGAGACTATAATCAGCTATTTGAGCTGAGTGTATGTGACTGGTTTTGCATCAATTAATCAAGCAATTTCACAGGATTCTAGTCTATTACTACAGGTGATGTTATTCTTATCTCATTGTTATTTACATTTTTGATGATGTTCATTGCTCTTCTAGTACGAATCAGAAATATAGCATAGGATTTACCCTCAGATGTTATTTTCTGCTAGCTAATGTGTGAACTCGGGGCTTGCTGCTTGGATGTTTCTTGCTAGTCTCAAAGCAGGGAAAGTTAAAGGTCCTTCTCCGATCTATAGACTCTAGTTTTTCCTCAAATGTTGTCTTTGTTTTTCCCTTGGAGCATGCTAAAGCAGACCTGGACTTAAATGACCTCTGGTCCGATCTATAAGCTACCCCCTAGTGACTTGATTGAAAGCCGCCTTTGACTTGCCCTTTGAAAACCTTGGCTAGTTCTTTGCATGTAATTACCTTTCATGACTCCATGGCCCAATGGATGGTAAAGACCATTTAGCCTATATTGGCTTTTAATTGCTGATGGTAGACAACAGCCTGCTCCAAACAGCCAAGCTCATCCACCTCGCGACTCCACACTCCATAACTCCCACAAGACCAAATGACTCCACTCGCAGAGGACTGTGAATTGGTTCAGAAGATGTAATGACCTTCTTTGCAAAAATATGGATCCAGACATGGATAGAGATACAAAGCTAGATACTTTGTGTGATTAATTAAATTGAATAGCACACATGTTTGGTAAAGTGTTGGATATGTATATGGCTAATCTGAATGCAAATGACGATTACTTAGAGCAACCCATGCATTTTCCAGAGCAAGAGCAAACTCCAGACCTAGATAATCAGCAGGACATGTATAATGCTCAAGAATCTGTGGAAGATGAGGAGGAGGGTAATCAGGAGGTGCCTGATGGCTCACCCTTGTCTTGCACTATGCTGACTAAAAAAGATCACAGTCTGATAGCAAAGGCTAACAGGCAGTGCTGCATTTAGAGAACAACTGACCACATCGAAGATGCAGAGTCCGAAGCAAAAGAAGAACCAACACGCATGGAGGCTCCTCTTATAGCTGATTATTCTTCTCAGATTCCACTAGAAGAGTGGCACCCTGATCATCAGGAATCGACTGAATCAGAAAGAGATCAGGAAACCTCGAAAATTCATCAGAACTTCCCTGCAAACACAAGTAGTGATCCCACAGAAGAGGCTCAAGAAGATATCCAGTCTCCAGGTCAGTTAGTACAAGAAACATAGGGCTGTTATTCTTTTGTCTATGCTAACGAGCAGGACATGTACGATGCTCAAGAATCTGTGCAAGATGAGGAAGAAGGTAATCGGGAGCTGCCTGATGGCTCACCCCTGTCTTGCACTATGCTGACTAAAACAGATAACAGCCTGATAATGAAGGCTAACAGGGAGTGTTGCATTGAGGGAACAAGTGACCACATGGAAGATGCAGAGTCTGAAGCAGAACAACAACCAACACGCATGGACGCTCCTCCTTTAGTTGATAATTCTTCTCATATTCCACTAGAAGAGTGGCACCCTGATCATCATGAATGGACTGAATCAAAAATAGATCATGAAACGTCGAAAATTCATCAGAATTTCCCTGCAAGCACAAGTGGTGATCCGACAGAAGAAGCTCAAGAATATCCAGCCTCCAGGACAATTAGTACAAGAAACAGAGGACTATTATTCTTCTGTCATCGATCATAGTCTCATCGGGCTCGGCACATCGGACCAGACTACATCAAACCTCCGAGAGCACACAACTGCAATAAACGATGAGTCCTCCAGTTCAGAAGATGAAGCAGACACTCTCGAGAGAGAGAGAGAGTCTTCCCCTTGGTCCAGTACAAGAAGGAGAAATACTGGTCGAAGCCTGCCTGTCAAATATTCATAACCAGGTATCTTATCATGATCCTTATGTTCATTTGTTGCAAATATTTGAAGAAGGATCAAAGGTCTTGTTGAACAGTATGTTGCAAACAGAAAGAAAACTTTTCGAAGCTGTTGTTGAAAAACAGAAAGAGTGGGAACAGCCCTGCCTAACCAGCCTCCAGTCATGGGATCACTTGATCCACTACTTTCATTCGAAGACAATGTTTGTAAACTAGACATATTAATATTCCAATTAGGGTAGGGTAGGTACCAAAAGATCAATAAAACCCATTCTGTGAGCATTTAGTCATGTGTTTTGAATTTCTGCCTGGATTTTATAATTGATTTGTTTTATTGTGCAGGGTACACAGAGTGATGAATTCACTCTATTTGCCATAATCGCAGTCACTGCGATCCGAAATACAGAAAAGGCCATTACAGCAGTAGCTCAGTGAAACAACATAGATAGATTAAGAGGATTAAGGCCTGTTAATTGAATATTTGAGACCTAATCCCGTGATCAAAGGAAAAGACGTAGTTTGAACATAAAGAGCAAATGAACCAAGCCATATCTTCTCTCACAGCGCATTGCTATTAAGCACAGTGGGCATAAGCATCACCCCCATTCTGTGTTAATAAATCCATTTAATATGTATCACCTACTCCTGATATCCATTTTTCCTATAAAGAACCCCAGAAAACATTGTTTTGGGAGAGGGTAGCAGAGTAGTTTGTAAAGTAGTAGGTTGGGAAGAGAAAGTTGAGACTATAATAAGCTATTTGAGACTGCTTTTGCATCAATTAATCAAGAAATTTCATAGGATCCTGGTCTATTACTACGGGTGATGTTATTCTTATCTCATTGTTATTTACATTTTTCATGTTGTTCATTGGTCTTCTGGCACGCATCAGAAATATAGCATAGGATTTACCCTCGGTCCAGGAGCACTAGATCCTAGGGCCCCAAAGTGGTTATGATGTTGTCTCATCTTTTGGTCTTGCCAATCTGGCCAAAACATGGGAACCTCGACATATTTTTTCTTGAAAATTGAATTAAAAATAAAAAAAATTATAAAATAAATTCCAGCTTTTATTTTAGTACTAAAAATATTATTAGTACTAAGTTAGAAATAAAAATATTATTAGTGCGAATTCATAAAAAGCGATCATTGACAAGCAATAGGTAGTAGTTACTCTGCCATACTCATATTAATGCCAAAAATAAGCTAAGCATATGTAGCAGATCTAATCTACACAACAAATGCATATGCTCATGGGTTGTCGTAGTAATTATCAATTGGTTACCATCATCAACACAAAAAAAAATTTATTATAATTTAGATAGATTTAAATTACTACTATATAGCACATAAATTTCTAATTTTTACTTTGATTCAATTATATTTAAACTAAATTAAGCAGCAACTTTATCACAAAGAAAATACTAATAGATATATCTAATTACCTAGACTCAAGCAAAATACCTCAATTTACCATTTGCTAAAGAACCTAAATTGATTAGATTGTAAACCTTAACACTTTGAACTAAACTAAACAACAACTTTATTAAAAAGCAAATCCCCAGAAACATGTTGAAACTCAAATTGCAACATTTCTATATTTGCATTAAGCAACAGGTAGTAGCTACTCTATTATACTCATATTAATGCCAAAAACAAGCTAAGCATATGTAGCAAATCTAATCTATACATCAAATGCATCTGCTCATAGGCCAAACTAGTAATTATCAATTGGTTACCATCATCAACACAAAAGTTGTTTTACTATAATTTAGATAGATTTAAACTACTACTATATAGCACATAAATTGTTATTTTTTACTTTAATTTAGCTATATTTAAACTAAACTAAGCAAAAAATTTATTACAAAGAAAATCCTCAAAGACATCCTTTAATTCAAATCGCAACATTTAGCAAATCCTCATAGACATGCTCAAAGTCAAATTGCAACAATTATTTCTAATTTAATTTAACTATACTTTATTACAAAACAAATCTTCATAAACATCCTCAAACTCAAATTGTAACATCTCTATGATTACACTAAGCACCATGTAATAGTTGTAATAGCTATCCATAGACATTTTCCAACATCACATTGCAACATTACTATATTTAATCTAAGTGGCAGGCCCCAAAGTGGTTATGATGTTGTCTCATCTTTTGGTCTTGCGAATAAGCATATGTAGCAGATCTAATCTACACAACAAATGCATATGCTCATGGGTCGTCCTAGTAATTATCAATTGGTTACCATCATCAACACAAAAGTCTGTCATACATATATCAATGCCAAAAACAAGCTAAGCATATGTAGCAGATCTAACCTATACATCAAATGCATATGCTCATGGGTCATGCTAATAATTATCAATTGGTAACCACCATCAACACAAAGGTTGTTTTACTATAATTTAGATAGATTTAAAGTACTACTATATAGCGCATAAATTCTTACTTTTTTACTTTAATTTAGCTATATTTAAACTAAACTAACCAAAAACTTTATTACAAAGTTAATTCAAATGGCAACATTTAGCAAATCCACATAGACATGTTCAGATTCAAATTGCAACAATTATTTCTAATTTAATTTAACTATACTTTATTACAAAACAAATCTTCATAAACAACTTCAAACTCAAATTGTAACATCTCTATGATTACATTAAGCAACATGTAATAGCCGTAATAGCTATCCATAGACACTTTCCAACATCACATTGCAACATTACTATATTTAAACTAAGCGGCAGGTAGTCGCTACTTGTAGCCTTGTTTTTCCTTGTGTCAGTGCTTGTATAAGTCTGTCGCCTCTCTCATCTCGGATTTACGCAAATGTAGTTTTCAAAAATAATAATATCGGGGTGTGCCCACTCCTTTAAGTTCCCTCCATAAACTTCATAAACTTTATCCATTCAAAATAAGAAGACTTTTGATTTTTCTAACAAGGTGCTCTTCACTGTGAGCTGAAACCTACTTCAGTGACCACGAGGATTCCATGATATTTCCATCAACAGAAGTTACTTAACAAAAAATTACAAGGATAAAAATGAAGCGGAGTTGTGGACATTTTAATGATAATAGTACAGGGATAAGTATCAGGCAGAGTTTTCAAAATTACAGGTAGAAGTATCAGGCAGAGTTTTCAAAATTATAGGTAGAAGTATTAGGCAGAGTTTTCGAATGAAGTTTCATTTCATAATTGTATATCTTTATAGACCAATATTGTTCAAAACAAATGTGTAACATTGCGTTTTCAAAATTTTTCCTACCGAGACATTAAGATATTTAGATTTTTTCCCAAAAGAGTATTTGATATGGGATTTATGAAATTTGGTTTTGAATTTATGAAAAATGGGTAGTAGGATAATGATCAATTAGCTTTGGGTTTTCATTTAGAAGAGGTAAATGATCATAGCAAAATCAAT
>JAXQQM020085323.1:0-22567 GCA_034641835.2 Pinus albicaulis
CAGATAAGAAATTAGCAAGCAGAAGCAGAAATAGAATTTCAGCAATCGAGATGGAGCAGCACCCAGCAATCAGAAGACGTATTAGATAAAGAAATTGAATTTATGAGTCTTAAATTTGATTAAGCGATATATTATTCAGAGATTCTCATGATCACACACTATTTTAGCTTCATGCATAATACAAAATCTCTTCTACCATTGATCATCACATGCGGAAATAAAATCAATTGCATGCATACATTAAAACCACAAACAATCACACATATGAACACAGTATTTAATGGGAAAGCTTAAAGCTGAAAACCCCAACTATCTGTATATTATATGTCATGGAGATCATGTAAAAATCATAGTACAAAGCTCCTCACAAGCTCTCAGCACTACCTCAAATTGCTACACACTATCAAGCTAGATCTAGCAAAACACATGCTCCAATATTTTTCCACTTGATAGCCAGCCTCTATTGCGTAATCAATGCTATGGGATGGCTCATTAAATAACATAAACCACCTGGCTTGTACTGCGCAATCCTCATGGGCTTCTCCAATTATCTGTGTGTTGCAAATAGCAACTGTATAGTCACAACTGATAGTTAACCTACTCTTTCACCTATTTCTGCACTGGTCTCCACTGAAATTGTCCATGCACTGAAGTTAACTGATGCATTCTTTAGTTGATTAATGAGTTTATAATTAGTGAATTAATTAATAGTTAATTCACACCACTCTCACTAATTGTATCAATTAGTTAAACTGAATACAAATAGCTCAACTATGTTTAGATTAGTTAAACTGAATACAACTCCACTAACTTCCTCAATCAACTCCACCAAACTCTGTCACATGAGTTCTAATTGAAGTCTTCATGCAATAGCTCCACTTAACCCTTAGGAATAGCGTAATTCCTTCTGTCAGCTCTTGTGCCACATCTGTGCACTTAACTGAAGTGCTCCAAGAGAATAAGATAATGTTTAGAGTCTAAATATTATTAAGAGCTAATAATATTTGACATATCTATTTTTAGACTGGCAATCTAAAAATAGATTATGCCCAGTATGTCTAAAAATAGAAGTCCATCTATTTTTCCCGACTTGACCAACCATCCACAAATAGCATCCTGCAACTCATAGAACATGATCCATATGTCTAAAAATAGACGTAGTCTAAAAATAGACTTTGCGCCAAAAATAGCCTGCGGGCCCACTTAGTGAAGGCGACTCTTTTCACTAAGCTCATCATCTTGTTGCAATCTCAACACTCCCTCTCAACAAGATAAGGATTATCTGCCACCCCTATCCTGCCTCTGTGGTATTCAAATTTGCTCCTGGTGAGCGCCTTCGTCAAGATATCAGCATCCTAATCCTCCGTGGGAATGTATGAAAGTAACATGATCTTCCGCTGCACACAATCTCTGATATGATGATACCGGATGTCAATGTGTTTAGATCTATCATGAAATACTGGATTAACCGAGAGTTTGATGCAACTCTGATTATCACAATAAATCACAGTAGGCTCTAAGTGTGAACCGAACAACTCGACCAGGATCTTCCTCATCCATATAGCCTCACATGCAGCCAAACTCGCTGCCATATACTCGGCCTCTACTGAACTGAGTGCCACGGATCTCTACTTCCTGCTGTACGAAGAAACTGTTGTCGACACGATACTGAAAATCCCTCCAGATGTGCTCTTTCTGTCCGTCGGGCTCCTTGCCCAATCTGCATTCGTGAAGCCACATAGCCTCACCTCATCCGACTATCTGTATAAATGTCACTATCTGGCGTACTCAAAGATCTATGAGCTGTCTGCCTTCAGAAGAGCTTGGTTGGCTTAACCATAGCTTGTGAAAGCTGGTTATGACATAGCATATGTCGGCTCGTGTATTGACCAGATACATAAGCGACCCCACCAAATGTCGATAAACAGTGGCATCCACTACCTCCGCTGAAGTAGCATCCTCCTTCCTCCAACCACCAGGAAGAGGAGTATCAACAGGTTTGCAGCCATGCATGTTGAACTTCTCCAGTATCTCCCGAGCATACTTGCCTTGAGAAAAAAACAGTCCATCACTGCGCTGCCAAATTTCCAATCCCAGGAAATAATGAAGGAGGCCCAAGTCCTTCATCTCAAACTCCTTTGGAAGATCAGCCTTGCATGAGTGTATCAACAATTCATCACCCGTCAAAATCAAATCATCTAAATAAAGTACAATGATCAACAACTTACCCTCCACCACAATTTGGTATAGGTTCGGATCCGCCTCACTCTTGGAGAATCCAAGTCCGGTGAAATAACTGTCTATCCGTGTGTACCAAGCACGAGGTGCTTGTTTCAACCCATACAACGCTCTCTTGAGCCTGCACACATGCGACTTGCTGCTGAAGATCTCGAAACCTTCGGGCTGCTCTATGTACACCTCCTCCTCAATGACTCCGTTGAGGAACACAGTCTTCACATCCATCTGATGAATGTGCCACCCCATCTGCGCTGAGAGAGCAAGAATCATCCGTATGGAAGAATACCTTGCGATAGGTGCAAAGGTCTCCTCATAATCAATCCCCTCAATCTGTGAAAAGCCTCGGGCAAAAAATCTTGCCTTGTACTTCTCCACACTCCCGTCAGCTGCCTGCTTCACTTTGTAGATCCATCTCGAACCCACCACTAATTTCCCCTCCGGTCTCGGGACAATCTCCCATGCACTGTTTCTAACAATCGAATCATACTCTTCCACCATGGCATCTACCCATGCGGGATCCTCCACAAGTTCCTCGAAAGAGGATGGATTTGTCATGATACACTTGCTCATAAGAGCCATGTATCCAGTATACCGGTCAGGTGACTGTCTCTGTCTGCGCTGTGATGTAGGTGCTCCTACAACCTTCTCTGCATCTTGAGCCAATCGCTCAGCTTCTGTAGTGCGCTTCCGCCCTCTGATGGTTGGCGCTGCATGAGTGGTCTCTTCCACTCCATGAACCTCATCTTGTGGTTGATCCACATCCTGAGACTCATCCTTATGAACTAATAGCTCCTCATCTGCATGCAAGTGTGGCTCCCTCTCAAGCGAACACTTCATGGCTTTCTCCTCCTGAAATTTGATATCCCGTCGCACAACAGTCTTGCGACTGTCTGGAAAATACACACGATAGTTGTGGGGTGTATCAGTGTACCCAAAAAATATCCCAACCTCTGCAGTCAGCTCCAGCTTCTTCCTGGCATCCTTCGTCACATGAATGTAAACAGGTGAACCAAAAATCCTCAAATGGGAAATATCAGGCTTCTTAACAGAAAAGACCTCCTCGGGTGTACTCATGCCAAGTATCCTATGAGGACAACAGTTCTACACATATACTGCAGTATTGCATGCCTCAGCCCACAAGTGTATGGGAAGGCCTTGATCATGCAACATCGCTCGTGCAACACCCACGATCGTTCTGTTCTTCCGCTCAGCAACCCCGTTCTGTTGTGGGTTATGAGGTGCTATGAGCTCTCTTCGAATTCCTTCTGCGCTGCAAAAGTCCTTGAATTCGCCGGAGATGAATTCACCACCATTGTCGCTCCTAAGAGCCTTCACCTGCTTCCCCGATTCTTTCTCAACCAGTGCCTTAAACTCACAGAACTTTGAGTATGTCTCGCTCTTCTTCTTCATGAAGAAGATCCAGCACTTACGAGAAAAATCATCAACAAATATCACATAATACCTGTGCTTTGCTGTCGAAGCTCTGAGAAAGGTCCACACACGTCTGTGTGAATTCTCTCAAGGATCATTGTGGCGTGACTATCCTTCTCGTGAAAGGTGGATTTCACAAATTTTCCCAAGGTACATCCCTTGCACTGATATGACTTCGCAAGTGTACCCTTAGGACGCCCAGTAGAAATCTATTGCAGTATCTTCAAAGCTCCATGGTGAAGGTGGCCCAATCTCCGGTGCCACAACCTGCCATCATCCCGGCTCACCACTCCTTCTACCTTGCCTGCTATTGCTGTGCACCCATCTACCTGCAATTGATAAAGGTTCTTAACTCGAACCCCTATCCTCTGGGTCTCACCATTTTCCTTACTGTGCAGGAAATCCTTTCCCTCACTAAAGACAACATCATATCCCTTGTCTTCTAACATCGCCATAGAGATAAGATTCTTCATCAATCCTGGAACATGCATCACATCCTTCAATACGAAGGGTTTACCAGACTCCCTCTTGAAGGAAATGGTACCGATACCGGTCACACTATATCTACCATCATCACCCATCTCAATGTGCACTCCAAGATCTTTCTCATCGAGATCAGTAAACAAATCTCAATATCTTGTCATGTGAAAAGATGCACCAGCAATCGAAACCTGCCCCAGACTCATCGGACTTGGGATTTAAACGTGTGATGGGAGAATCAACTCAAGCGACGAGGAAAAGGCCTCTCCAATTTCACCCGATCAGCTGACAAACCTTTTCTTGTGGACAATTGACGGCGTAATAAGGTGTTGATGACAGTGAAAGCACTTCACCTTGGACATGTCCTGCTTCTTGCCTTTCGTACCGGATTGAGAAGCATGCTTCTTGCTCTTCCCCTTATTTTCTTTGGCAGCCAAAGCACAATTTTCTTCATCTGTGTTCTTTGATGAAGATCCGTCCCTGGTACTTCGCCTTATCTCCTCTTGCACAAGATCCGACCAAAGTCGCTCCCATCCTGGCAATTTCTCCCGACCATTGACAGAGTCCTGATAGGAATGCCAACTCTTCGGAAGCCCAAAGAGAGCCAAGCTCACCAAGTCCTCATCATCTACAGTCACCCCCACACTTCCCAGCTCATCCCTGCATTGGATGAACTTCGTGAGGTACTTGGGCATACTGTCGCCTTTCTCCATTTTTATGTTCTTGAGTTTATCCTTGAGCGCCAACTTCCTCTGGTCGCTCTTGCTTTGGAATAAATCTGTCAAAGCTTTCCACATCAAGAATGGAGAAGCTTTACCATGAAGGCTGGACACTATGTGATCCTTCACACCTTCCAACAGAATCCTTCGACACTTTGTTGTCTTCTTTTTCCATGCGTCAAGTGCGGCAACATCGCTAGAAGCAGGTTTTGGAATTTCTGCATCTATGAACTCCTTCAACCCATTGTCATCCAACACCACCTCCATCCTGTCCTTCCATGCAATATAATTCGAGCTGCCCTCAAGGGCATACTCCAATCGCAATCCGTTGAAAGACATCTCAGCTTCGACACCAAGAAAACACTGCTGCAAATTCGAATTCCACCAGCACAAAACTCAACCGCTTCAATGTTTTGCAATTGCTCCAATGATCAATATCGCTCTGATACCATGTAGAAATTTGAATAATTGATATATTATTCACCGAGATTCTCCTGATCACACACTATTTTAGCTTCATGCATAATACAAAATCTCTTCTACCATTGATCATCACATGCGGAAATAAAATCAATTGCATGCATACATTAAAACCACAAACAATCACACATATGAACACAGTATTTAATGGGAAAGCTTAAAGCTAAAAACCCCAACTATCTGTGTATTATATGTCATGGAGATCATGTAACAATCATAGTACAAAAGCTCCTCACAAGCTCTCATGCACACCCTCAATTGCTACACACTATCAAGCTAGATCTAGCAAAACACATGCTCCAATCTTTTGCCACTTGATAGCCAGCCTCTATTGCGTTTTTAATGCTATGGGATGGCTTCATTAAATAGATAAACCACCTGGCTTGAACTACGCAATCCTCATGGGCTACTCCACCTATCTGTGTGTTGCAAATAGCAACAGTATAGTCACAACTGATAGTTAACCTGCTCTTTCACCTATTTCTGCACTGGTCTCCACTGAAACTGTCCATGCACTGAAGTTAACTGATGCATTCTTTAGTTTATTAATGAGTTTATAATTAGTGAATTAATTAATAATTAATTCACACCACTCTCACTAATTGTATCAATTAGTTAAAATAAATACAAATAGCTCAACTATGTTTAGATTAGTTAAACTGAATACAACTCCACTAACTTCCTCAATCAACTCCACCAAACTCTGTCACATGAGTTCTAACTGAAGTATCCATGCAATAGCTCCACATAACCCTCGGGAATAGCGTAATTCCTTCTGTCAGCTCCTGTGCCACATATGTGCACTTAACTGAAGTGCTCCAAGAGAATAAGATAATGTTTATAGTCCAAATATTATTAAGAGCTAATAATATTCGACATATCTATTTTTAGATTGGCAATATAAAAATAGATTCCGCCCAATATGTCTAAAAATAGAAGTCCATCTATTTTTTCTGACTTGACCAACCATCCACAAATAGCATCCTGCAACTCATAGAACATGATCCATATGTCTAAAAATAGACTTTGCGCCAAAAATAACCTGCGGGCCCACTTAGTGAAGGCGACTTCTTTCCACTAAGATCTTCATCTTGTTGCAATCTCAACACTGAGGTTTACTGTGAAAGTGTACGAGAAGAAGCGACGGCAAAAGAAAACAAAAATGGCAGCTGACAAGAAAGACGAAAAAGAGTGTAAGAAGTGCAGCTAGTGGAGAAAGAAAGAACAATATATGGAGACCTGGAGAAAAGCAACAGACAACAGATATAGATGATGAGTTACAGAATAAAGTGTGGGATCCAGGCAGACAAAGACTTAAACGCATGATCAGGAGATCATGATCATTTTCAACCTTAGGAGTCTGATGCAGGAGCATTGGACTCGAAAATACTTTGTATTTTTTTGTAAGAACTTTGAGGGTCGTGTTTTTAACAAATTCATAATCCTTAAATAATTAGAGTGATTTTAATTATGGAGAGAAATTGTAAATGTTCCCAAGAAATTGGAGAAACATTGGAAGAAGTTGATTTGTTAGGAGTCTGAGTGGTGGGTTTCGGTTGTTTTTAGGGATTTAGGCTAAATTTAGGATTTGAGGATTCCAGAGTTTTTGTTGGAGTCATTATAGAAGTGAATCGTTAATCACATCTTGTATAGTATAAGCCTCCAAGGAATTAAGAAACAGACACGGAAAGACCTGGAGAGATCTGGGGAGACAGAGTAAGAGGCAGAGGGGCCATCGAATTGAAGATTTGGCCAAGATAGGAAGCTTGTAAGTGAACTCATCTGAATATAAGAATGGATTTGTTTCAGTACTACATGAGTATTATTTGATTTAATTTCGGTGTGATTGGGCTTTTAATTCCAGTAAACAATTGTATGAGCAATGTGGAATGTAACCTCTGTAATTTGGGTTTTAAATGCCTTCTGTGTGTCGTTGGAGAAATCGGCGTTCATGCTATTTTGCAGTAGAAGACTGAGTCGGGAGGTTTTTCTCTCTATATCTAATAAAATTGTGAACTTGTTGATATCTGTGTGTTATTGTCAATCCCCGGGGGATTCCACTTTAGTGAGTTAATCTGGTTTTGTATATGCTGTGGAGAGACTGATTTCCTTTAAGATATAGTCTCTGTTAAATTAGATATGCACTTATTCTGGGTGAAGAAGTCTTGTTCGCATCAGGTATCAATTCTGATGTCGAATTGAGTTATATAAGAGTTAGTGGGGTTCGTAAGAATCGATACCTACCTTGATGGGAGGTTTTAAATTGGAACCGCTGAGTTTATGAAGAACGCTACTTGGGCACCTGACATTAAATATGTTTGAAGTAGCGTAGAGGCTTTGTTTGCTGGAGCAATACAGTTGGAGATCAACTCATAGTATCAGGACGGAAGGGTGAGTCGAAAGAGCGGAATTCGGAATCAAAACACTATTCAAATACCGGACTTGCTAGAAGATGGTTTCGGAGGAGAATACCACTGGTCTCGCATAAGATTTGGGCCAAGAGTGGTTTCCAAAAATAAAACCCGATCCAGTTAAATCGTGCCACATCGTCGAGACAATACCACTCATATTGCGTAAATTTCATGTGTTAACCTTCGGCCCTGGAAAAAATGCGATATCTATCTGGCTCGTTCGATCTAGAGAGCAACTGATCCAAGGGTAATCACGCGATGAAGTTGCATGAGGGTTAGCTCAAGGTATGGGCCAGCGTTTGATTGTTATTTATTAAATAATCAGGATATAAATGTGTGGGCCAGCGTTGGTTAAGTGGTTATGCCGAAAGGTTAATAGGTGTTAACATTATAGCCTTATGGCTTTTTAATGTATTGAGTTAAGAATTGAATAGTGGGTGTGCGTGGCCCGAAAGAAATAGGCATTGATTTGAGCATTGCTTAAGTGGTTGTGCCGAGGTTTAATTAGGCCCTCAGATGAATTAATATCATAAACTCGAAGCTTGGATGGGTGTATAACGGGTTTGAATTATTTATTCATAATACTTTAATACTATGGTCGGGGAAGTTAATCTCCATTTACAAGCCAAGTATTATACTTCCAAAGGAGCTGAGTTGGATTATTTATAAAGGCGCGGACATTGTCTAAAGGACTTTAGAGGTTATCATTTATTTCATTTATCAAATTCGTGGAATTTAATTAAAGAAATGGGAAGAATAAGTTGAAGAGACTCCTTGGTGAAAGTAAACAAAGCGAGAAGAGAGACCATGGGTGTGTGTATCCATATGCACTAGATGATAAAATATTGTGGGTTTATAACCATAGGAATTGTAATTTAATATCTCAAATCCCAGATTTGAGATATTAAAGTTTCCGCGCTTACTTATTTAAATGGCCAGTCCAGCCCATAAATTATTGGGAATTTGCCAAGCCTTGAGTTTAATTGGGGCATTTTATTTGGATGCAATCTTATATGCACATAAAGAGAGGAAATTGTGGGTAAGTAGGGGTACCCCGACATCAAAATCATCATGAGAGTGTTAATATAAATCATTTTGTGGTAAAATTGATTTAAAAATCAAAACCACATGATTTTATTCAATAATAAAATGAACTCCAATCAACATTAATTCAACTTGGATTGAGTTCATACACTTGAAGGTGCTAGCAAATGTGGTTTGAATGCATATGATCTTAAACTTTGTAATTGTAATAGTATTGACATAAGATTCATAATAAGGGTTCTCAACATTAACTTTGGTATTAGAAAATAACTTCAATGATAAGTGTGATTTGTCATCCTTGCATGAACCAATCCAAAGCATTGTACATGATGGCTCTATAGACTTGACAAATGGAAATCACATGACCTACTATTCGAGAGGATTTAGTGCAATATATCATGTCCAAGTCCCTTTCCCCTACAGAGGTTCGATAAAAGAGCTCATAAGCAACAACATCGCATCAGATTTTAGGAAAACTAGAGGTTGAAGGTATACCCAAAGGAATCGTAGATTAGGGTTGTATGCTTTGCAAGAAACTAGACCCAAGCTTATTCTAGGAACAATGCATATCCTTTTATTAGTTTGTTCCATCTTTTTAATAGTCCATTTTTCAAACAAAGGATTGCTAGCAACCAAGTATTGTGGTAGCTTGTTGTATCAATAGAACTTTGGGGGACTATATTCTTCTGAGGAAGAGATATTTTTCTTCTTTCAACACTTGAATTGTTTTTATTAAATGGGATTATTCTACTTGATTTTTTTGGGATATTTACCAATCAATCTCTTTATATCCTTATTATATTATAGATATTAAGATGCACCCTTATTAAAACTCTATTTGATGTAGCATGTAATTGAATCCCCCTTAAAATAAAATGATGTAAGAGATAATAATTTTAAATAGTAGCCAAAGAATACCTTTGATGAGGATCAAGTTCCTTATATGCTTAAAATATCTTGGTTATGCTTTTGGATCTACGATGTCTCAAGATATCTTAAAAGCCCAACCCTTACCTTAGTTTGGGAAATATATCATAGTTAATATTATGATACAAGATCCATAGTGTCTTTGTTTTTAGTTTTAATTTTCAAGCCTCTAATAATGTTGCTTAGTATGAAGCCTTAGTCCTCAATCCTTCACTCCCCTCAATCTTGGATTTTTTTAATGAAGGAATTCTTCAACTTGCAATAACATCACAACTCTAAAAATTTCTTCATGAAGACTAGTCCAATCATGTATAGCTAAGTTGTACATATCAACAAATAGGAATATAATGATATGAAAATTCCTTAATTTATAGTTCATAGGTATTATTTCATTAAATTTCTTAGATTTTCTTAAATCAATAGAGTAATCTGAGTTAATCTAGAGTTAGATGGGGTTCAGGCTAGGGTTTTCTAGAAATCACCTATTAGTTTCATAATTGAATTGGCCTTCTCCCAGGTGCCTTTAACTACCATCCTACACAACAAAACACTAGAGGAAATAAAGAGAGGGGAGGGAGAGAGGTACACTAAGAGCTTCATTCATTTCTTTCATTTCCATTTAATTTGTTTCTCTAGGAGTTAACAACAATTGTTGATATCAAGATGTCTTCCAAGGGTGTAATAAATGTGAGGAATTGAGCCTTCTTTTTTATTTGAAGATATAAATTATTTTTTAATAGTTATTTGTTAACAATTAATTTTTACGTCAAAATTCAATCCAAAAATAATAAATTTACTTAGATAACTTAGGGAATCTCATCTACCCACAAAATGTTCTCAACCTTGGAGGGAAATACCACCTAAATGTTATGAGAAATTCAAAGGTTGTGAAACATAATGATCATACAATGTTACACTTTTAAAACTGAAAACAACACGAAACCTCTTTTAGGATTTTAGTGGATGTCATTAATAAACAGCTAAAAGCCAAAAGTGAGATCAAAAGCGGCCATTCATGGGCAGCACAAATTGGTTAATAATTGTAATAATTGTAATTGGTTTAATGGTGAGTAGAAATATGGGAAGGGAAGCATGCATCCCAAGCCTCCTCCTTGCGTTCATTTAAGAAGTATAAAAAATAAAATTTAATGTTATATTTTAAAGGTAATATAATAACAATAATAATATTAAGCATATTGAAATAATAATTAAATATGATATTTGAAAAGTAATATAATATACATAATTATATTTTAATTGATTAATATAAGTTGAAGATTTTACCATAAAGAATAAGTCTTTGTCGCTAAATAAATAGTAAAACGACAATTACTGAAATAAGGATATGATTAGCGAATGATTACTAATGAGTATGAAATTAATGATCATACTACTCCATCACGTAAATAACAATAAAAATGTGGGAGGAAATGAAATGTAGTTTACCATTTTTATAAAGAAGATGGAAAATAAGTTTCAACGTCACACTAAGTCAGTATTTCCCTCCATTTTTCTCAACTTTTTGGAAGCTAAATTTGATGATATGATGTTTTATTTACCACTTTTCCCAACTTCCTTGGATAGTAAGAATTTGGATGCGAAATGATTGGTGAAACGAGAAAGTGTCAGCACTCCACTTTTTAGCAATTGGAAGAGGAAAACATCTTCTCCCGCGATGTTCAATAAAATAAATTTTTATGTGTTAAATAAAGAATGTTAAATAATTGGTGAAGAGAAAAATAATGAAAGCAATGATGACATCCATAGGTGAGAAAAACTTGGCGCATGGTAAATAATCGGTGAATAGCTCAAATATAATGAAAGAAAGAAATGGGAATACAAATCATCATCATGTACCAGCGAATACCCATTCAAAATCATTCATCATGTACCAGCGAATATAAAATGAATGGTCATATAGTCCGTCACATCAATAACGGGAATGCTTATGGAAATACTCAATTTCCAACATCAAAAGGGCTGCAACTCACTTTTCCTGAAATGATGACATGCTTAACGAAACTCTGGCATGTTATGTGATTGAGTATTTACATGTTTTTCTTGTTTTAATTGCGAGCTTTATTTAAATCGTTTTGGTCATTAAATGTGGCTAATATAGTACTGCCTGTTGTTGGATTTAAAACGAATTTAAATCCAACAATGGCAGCATATGCCCAGCCGCATTTAATGTCCAATAAACCAAGAAATAAGTTTTGCCTTTTTAATGGCTATTCCTTTAAGTTCCTCCTAACAATTCAATCACTTTCTATTGACTTGGTTTCTTGAAATACCACATTTGTATAATGCTATGTAACAACCTCTAACCTTCACATATGTCCATTTTCTACAACATTGGTATTTATTTCTTATTGATCATTGGTTTTTTACTCTACAATGTATTACTTATAACAAATTTTTTATAGAGTTGTAACATTTGACATATCGCATATGTTGGATTTGATTGTTGGCATACCACTTTTGTGTAATGCTATGTAATAACCTCCAACATTGACATATGTACAATTTCTAAAACACTGGTATTATTTGTTTATTGGATCATTGGTCTTGTACTCTACAATGTATTACCTTTAACTAATTTTCTATGGAGTTGTTGGGGAAACCATAAACCGTTAAATGTTGTCGTTTTTAAAGGGGGAAAATCATGTAGATAATTTATTTTTCACAAATGCATAAATTCACTCCAAAATAACAAATTTACTTAGGAAAGTTAGTAGTTCCTACTTAATACACAAAATGCTCTCAATCTTGGAGGGAAGGACCACCAAGTGTTGTGACAAATTCAAGGATTGTGAGACATGATGGATACAATGATACTTTTTAAAAATGAAAACAACACGAAAGTTTTGTTGGGCTTCTAGTGGATGTCATTAGTAAACAAAATCAAAATCCTAGGGTTATATCAAAAGAGGCCACTCAAGGTCAACACATTGACTAATATAATATGATAATTGTAATCGGTTCAATGGTGAGTAGAAAGATGGGAAGGGAAACATTTATGCCCAAGCCTCCTCCTCCCGTGCATTTAAGAACTATATGAAAATAAAAATTATATGTTATATTCGAAAGGTGATATAATAAAAATAATTATATTAAGAATCATATTGAAATATTAATTAGATATGACATTTGAAAAGTAATATAATATACATTATTATATTTTGGTTGACTAATATAAATTGATAAGGCCTTCACCATTATGAACAAGTATTTGTTGTCAAATAAAAAAGTTCTAAATAATAGTAGTTAGTGAAGCGAAAGCTGATGACATAAGGATATTCGTAACCAACGAGTATGAAATTAACGGTCACACTCCATCACATCAAAAACAATGGAAATGTGGGAGGAGATTAAATGGAAAATAATTAAAAATCTAGTTTACCACTTTTATTGAGGAGGCGGAAAATAAGTTTTCATGTCACAATAAATAAATATTCTACTCCACTTTTCCCAACTTTCATGGATGTTAAATAGTTAGTGATATGATGTTTTATTTACTACTTTTCCTAAATGTCTTGGACAACAAGCATTTGGATGCTAAATAATCGATGAAACAAAAAGGTGTTGCATCCACTTTTTAGAAATTACATGAGGAAAACAACTTCTCCCACAATGTTCGATAAATAATTAAAAGCATAGAAAGGGTACTAGGGCTCAATACTATGCATTATACAAGTATCTTTGTTTTTATCTATTATTTCTTTTTATAGATGTAAGTCCTTTTTTTTCATTGTATCCTAAACGCAATAATTGGCAAGCAATGAAAATATCAATATGGTTAATAATCAACAAGGCTTAACAAATATCGTGAATCTATGTTCTTAGTGTAGCCTACATACAATAGTTAATTGTCAATGCAACAATAAACTAAACCTTGACTAACAAAAATAGCTAAACTTAGGATTGGTCTACAAATACTTTATATTTGGTGACTAATTACCAATGGCATGTGATTTCTTTATTATCATTGTAGCTTGCATATAATACTAGTTGAAATATGGTTTTCAAGGGATAATGGCATTACATCTACTACAAGATTCATTTTGGAATTGGCATGCTCACTTTTCAATAATGTAATCTATCATTGACATATGAATACATAAATTTAGATGAGGCCAACAAACACCAAATCATTATATCAACCATTAACTACACACCATGTTCATATATCTTGAAGATTTAATCCAACACTAAAATTTTGTTTCCTGGCAATGGTTGTAGTGTGAGAAATGAAACAATGGCTATTATTGATCAATACTTACCACAATTTTAATTTGAAATGTGAAGTAATGTTTAACTAACAACAAACTCTATTCAACACCCAATTAAAGGTCAATTTTATAAAAAAATTAGGAAAATAAATTTCACACTCATTTCTATGTTAGGTGTAGGCTTATGCAAAGAGGACAAACCAGCACTGTTATTGTAAATATGCCACTTATTATGCCTTCACGATATCATTTCTCATCCTTATTACAGTCATGGGGAATGTTTTTACACATTTTCTATTGTCTCTTCCTTGGTGTCTCAAATTTTAATTTCTGACATTGATTCCTTGTTCATAGCTTCACCTACATATAGATACCTCACTCGACTACTTCTTAGGTTCTCTTATTTGTTGTTTTTCCTCATGCATTCCACCATTTATAAAAGTCCTCTAACAAAAAAAAAGGTATCAAATATTGCATACACTTAGTGAAAAGATGTGTACCACCTGATACCCTTAATGGTTCCTACTTTATAGAAGAATCAACTATTTGTAGATGAAGGTTGCATAGTCAACATCTTTAATTATAGGACATGGCTCATCCAAGATAAAGGGAAGTTGAATATGATGATTGGAGGTAGACCAAATAGTATATCTATAGTTTAGATAAGTGGAATCAACCTAACTATTAGATGAATCACCCAAGAAAGATGGAATTTACCTAGGGAGATGTAAATTCATGCAACAAATTTCCATACATACATGTAGTAATGCTCAATAGTTTTGAAATAGATGGATTAATTGCTAAATGCAACTAGAATATAAATTGGGCAAGATAGCTAGGAAATGAATATACCTTCAGTTTTAAGTTGAATAAAATGGATGGCAATATAGGGTTGTTGGTATTTTTCACTTTTACGTAGTAGATGAATTCCCACACAGTAAAATAACCAGGGAGTAATTCAATCATAGGAAATACTTAAAAAACATAAGGAATCCATACATTATACCAGGAATGAAGCAAGTAACAAAACACAATGAATTCACTCACAAATTGTTTTTCATAAATATATAAAAATATCCAAACCATTCATGTCACAAATTTCATGATGTTTACTCCAGAAACACAAATGTGAAAACTAGCATTCAATGGTTACCTGATGTTCATTTTGAAAAGTCTCTAGTTACAATGTTGTTTCTCCTTTTAGTGCTGACCCCACTTTAGCTAAAAGCCCCGCTGATAATGAAGGTGAAGGAGGACATAAGGAGAGATGGGGAGTAAAAGGAAGGCCAACAATCATGATGCTTCATTTCTCATTCCTCAAACTTCTCTCATTGTTTTTTTTAATATTTTAACTAATCCAATTTTCTCTCTCTCTCTCTCTCTCTCTCTTTCTCTCTCTCTCTCTCTCTCTCTCTCTCCTCTCTCTCTCTTACATTTACATTGATTTAATATGTTTCTAAGCTTCATAATTTTCCAAGTAAATCTTGCAAGCAGGTCACCAATTTTAATGGAAGTGTTGGTTGTGGAGTTTAAGCTGATGAAGGGACATGATGGAGATAAAGATGAGAGTGTCATTATTGATGATATTATATTAAATTCGATTCTAGAATTAAAGAGGTTTGATTCTATTCAACCTTGCAATGATCTCCAAATAGTATTAGTTTGAATTGTAATGAATTCAGGAACCCAACGATGATGTGAAAGGTGGCCTAAGTATGTATAATCATAAACTCGTAATTGTAATAATATCGACATAAAACTCACAAGAGGAGATCTTATTGGTACCTTTAGTAGTAGAGAATAGATTTGATGATAAGTGTGGTTCATTATCCTCACATAAATCAACCCAAATTATTGTACATGGTGGTTTTATAAGCTTCATGAATGGAAATCACATGACCTACTATTCAAGAGGATTTAGTACAATTTGTCATGTCCAAGTCCCTTCCTCCTATTGTAGTTCGATTACGATATTCACAAGTAACAAAATCTCCATGGAGAGCAACACATCAATTTCAAAGAAAACTTGAGGTTAAAGATACAACCAAAGGAATCAAATATTGGGAGTAGTTTTTCTTGCAAGAAAAGCAAACCAAGGATAAATCTAGAAATAATGTTGAATCTCATTTTCTATTTTGTTTCATCTTCTTAGTAGTCTAGTCTTCACACAAAGGATTGTTAATGACCAACTATTACAATATTTTTCCCTATACATAGAATTTTTGGGGACTATATCCTTCCTAGGGATAATTGATTTTCTTCTCTACGGCACCATCTCTCCTTTCATAGGCAATCTCTCCTTTCTCCGCTCCCTTGATCTTGAAGGAAATGCGCTCCATGGTCGTATCCCAACTCAATTGGGACGCCTCTCTCGTCTGAGAACTCTCCGCTTGAACCACAATCAATTGGAAGGAAATATTCCAAGTCAACTCAGCGGTTGCAGAAATTTGATTCAGCTGACTCTCTCCTTCAACAATCTCAGCGGAAATATTCCTCGCGAGTTGGGTTCCCTCACACATCTGCAGTACCTTGCGTTCGGAACCAACAGACTCACAGGTACCATTCCTTCTTCCTTAGGAAACCTTTCAGCATTGCTTAATTTGACTCTTGAGATAAACAGTCTCACCGGCGCTATTCCGCCACAATTAGGTTTGCTCACAAGTCTTCGAGTCCTTTACCTCCATATCAATGAATTTTCAGGGAGCATTCCCATTTCTTTGTCCAACATTTCTACTTTGACTGACTTGGAAATTAGCTTAAACAAACTCAGTGGCACCATTCCACAAGAGTTGGGCTTCCTCATCAATTTGAATTCTCTTTATTTATGGGGAAATCAATTGAGTGGAAACATACCAATTTCTATTGGAAATTGTTCTAATCTCAAAATACTTGAATTAGGTTACAACAGGTTGAGTGGGAGTGTGCCACTAGAGTTAAGTAAGCTATCACTTCTTGAAAAATTAAAATTACCTGAAAATGATCTTGATAGTGGCCCCACTACAACCATGCCCTTTCTTGTAGCTCTTACCAATTGTTCTCACCTAAGAATATTAACCTTGAGGAATAATAAACTAAGTGGTGTCTTGCCTCTTGACATAGGACACCTTTCTACCAATTTGTCTTACTTGTCATTAGAACAAAATAGAATAAAAGGAAACATCCCTCCACATATTGGTAATCTTACCAGCCTAACCTATCTAAATTTGAGTACAAACCTTTTGACTGGAAACATTCCACCATTAGGAAACCTTAAAATGATAGAAAGATTGTGTTTAAGTAACAATATATTAGAAGGAAACATCCCTGATGACTTTGAACACTTACAACACCTTGGGCTATTGGACTTTAGTGAAAACAAACTCTCTGGAAGGATTCCTAATTCCCTTGCGGCCCTTAAACAACTAAGAAGAGTCCTCCTCCATCACAACTAATTATCAGGAAGCATACCTACCAGCTTAGGGAGTTGTCTAAATTTAGAATTGCTTGACCTATCTCACAATATGCTCACTAGTAGCATACCACGAGAAATTGCCAAACTTTACAATTTATATTTCTATTTGAATTTGTCATGGAATTTATTAGAAGGATCTTTGACCTTAGAGATTGGTAAAATTGCAATGGCTCAAGCTATTGACATTTCTTCCAATCAATTGATTGGGCCAATTCCACCTACACTTGGAAGCTGCAGTGAACTACAATAAGTGAATTTATCTCAAAATTCCTTCCAAGGCCCTATTCCAGATTCCCTTGAAAAATTACAGAGTCTCTTGAGCCTAGATCTCTCTTCCAACTCCTTATCAGGTACAATACCAGTTACTCTTGAGAAGTTGAAAATGCTTCAATTTTTGAATTTGTCTTTCAACCAACTTGTAGGGGAGATTCCAAAAGGAGGGGTTTTTGCAAATCAAACTAGTGCCATATTTTTAATTGGAAATCCCGGTCTTTGTGGACCACACATATTCAATTTATCTGTATGTCCAACACCAAGAAGTCATTTTCCATTTGTGAAAAGAATATTATTGCCAATCAGCGGAGCTATTGTTTTTATACTATGTTGTCTACTTTTGGGATTCTTTTGGAAAAGGAATATACATATGAAAAACTTTGATTTCTCACAAGTTATTTTCCAAAAGCTACTGCACCAAAGGATCTCATATCAAGAGCTTCACATAGCAACTAATGGGTTTTCCAATGCCAACTTCTTGGGAGAAGGAAACTATGGGTTAGTGTATAAAGGAATTTTGAGTGATGGTTCATATGTTGCTGTTAAGGTTCTCCAGTTGCAAAATGAACAAGTTGAAAAGAGTTTTAAAGCAGAATGTAGTGTCTTGCAAAAAGTTAGACATAGAAATCTGGTGAGAGTCATAACCTCATGTTCTAACCTCCAGTTCAAAGCTTTGGTGTTCGAGTTTATGTCTAAAGGAAGTTTAGAGAATCATTTGTATCCTGATAGAGATGACAACAATGATGAGGATTTGTGTGAATTGAGATTGCAAACAAGATTAGACATTCATTAGGGGAATTTTGAGGTCTAAAATGGGCCTCCTAAGGAAAATGTAAAATCAAAATTCACTTTATGAGAACCAATCACATTTTAGGGGATGACATCATCCCTAATGGTTGAGGTGGCATTGATTGAGTTAAAGGTACTTACTTGTCACATTCTCAATGGTGGATAAAAACTCATGGTTAGCCATGGTAGTGTTCTAAGTACTTTTAAAGTCAAAGTAAAGTACTCACAATAAATGTCAGTTCAATATTTCTTGAAAGAAACAATCCATATCCCAGTACATTTATTATATTATATTATTTTTATTTAGTATATTAATTACATGTTATTATACAATTTAAATAATATAAATTTTAATTAATAGCATATAATATACTTAAGAATTTATAAATTTATATTTATATTTTATTTTAAGTTATTTAAGTACAAAGGACAAATGCATTAGTTATTCAATGATAATGACTTTTTCTTGAAAAACTCATTCTTATTTATAGTCACATCAATACAATTTTTTTATTAACTTTATTTTGATACAACTTTTGAATTGGATTTAACTATGGTTACATGGATTGTGGTGCAAAAAGTGAATTGCAAATTCATAAATATTATTTTATTGGTTTAGCTATTATTTTATTATTTCCTTAGGAGGCCCATTTTAGACCTCAAAATTCTCCTAATGGCCATAGATGCTTAAGCCCATGCCATGGAATATCTTCACCATGATTCTTTTGTGCAAGTAGTGCATTGTGACATAAAGCCTAGCAATGTACTTTTGGATGAAGACATGTCAGGCCATGTGACAGATTTTGGTATTGCAAGACTAATTGGTGAAACCTCAACTGATTCACTTGCATCATCACTTGCTTTGAAAGGATCAATGGGCTACATTGCCCCAGGTATGGCTTTTAAAACAATACTTTCACTTGTCTTTTTTCAGTAATAGTTTTGTATTATATGGATTGGTTAAGTAAAATTTGATGATTTATTATTATTATTATTAACGCAGAGTATGGATTGGGAGTGGCAATTTCCACAAAAGGAGATGTTTATAGCTTTGGCATTTTGTTATTAGAAATGCTTACTAGAAAGCGACCAACTAGTGACATGTTTGTTGGAGAGCTAAATTTGCACAAGTGGGTGACCCTTGCATTTCCAAATAGAGTGAAGGAGGTAATTGATGATTTTTTCTTTGAAGAGGTGGATGAATGTGAATTTGAAGAAAACAATATATACAATTGCCTCCTTTCTTTGCTACATGTTGGTTTGAGTTGTTCAAAAGATTCACCTGAAGAAAGACCTACCATGAGAGAAGTGGCAATGGTATTAGAGAGTATAAAAAAGGATTTGATGGCAACTTCAGTTGATTCTCAAAGATTGAGATGGAGCATATCTAATTTTCTTAGAAATACAAATGAAGCAAGCAATGTTGCAATTGCCTCAAATGATCAAAGTTCTTCTACAATGTAGTTTGTGCAAAACACAATAACAAATGATTTGAGTCTTGTTAGTCCGCTTACCATAATAAGAATATTTGTTAATTATGTATCATCTATTTGTAATTATTCTTGACATGAAAATTATATGCCTTTATAATAGTACATTATGGAGATTGTAGATCTACATTTTGTTTCTTTTGTTAACCATCTATAAGTCCAATATCATATCCATGAAGTAAGCTCCCCAATAATAGTTACTACCAAGAAATTATTGCATGTTTTTTACACCTATAGGTGAAAATATTGTTATTTAAATTTAACATAACATATAAACATGATTTCTAACCTAATGTAATTTTTGTGTGTATTTTTAGATTCTAACTTATTGTTTTACAATGTTTACTAAATATTTTAAGTATACCATATTGGTCTTCAACAAATGATACATAAAGATAAATGTTTTGAAGCTAGAACTTACTAAGCAATTTCTAATCATATTTAACCTCTTGCATATTTTTCCCATGTTAAAAAGATGTCCCAATCCTTTCGACCTTTTTAAGTCCTTAATGAATACTTGTAAATAATATAAGTACTTGCTAGAGCTCTCTAACTTTTTGAATAATCATTCTAGCATACATCATAAATCCCAATGAACATTTGGATTTGTTATTACTATTATTGTTAAGAGGAGCCATTTTATGAAAATGGAGGTTATAGGATAAGTTTCTCTAGTAACATCAAATAGGCACAAGTTTTTCTCAGTATTGTATAAAGGTGTGATTACTTCAAAATAAGAAGTCATAATGAAGCTATTTTCTATTCCTCACATTTCTTAATGGCATGTTTGTTTCCCATGTTAATGATACTGCAATATTAATTTGACAAAAACATTCACATACATGGATACTTTGGATCTTAAGATTGCTATGTTAATTATAATTTTACATAGATATTTGTTCTTAACATGGATTTGGTTGACATCCTTCCGTTTTTAAAAGAAAATTTAAAGGACAAAATTTCTCCATTAAGTACAATTTTAAATGTTTAAAAAATAAGTTATCATGTTTATATTTACAATTTAACCATTAAAATTTACAATTTAAGTATTAAAATATAATAAATTTTCATATAAATAATACATATACTGAGGGAAAAAATTCATGCAATATTTTCTACTCAATTGTCTACAATTGCAATAGTCATTTAACTTTGAAAAAATTGACAATGTACTATTTAAATCTGCATAATTGATTTAGAAGATTTATTCATCTTAAATATTTCTAAATACATTACAACTACAATCTATAATGCTTTCATGGATGACTACATTTTTAAAAGAAAAGTATTCCTCTATGAAATTAAGCAAAAACAAACACAGTTCAACCCAACCAATCATCATCCTCCATTTTCGACTTTCTCACTAATCAAAATTCCCATTCGGGCCCGTCACAATAGAGGGGCCAGCATTAGCTTTGTCCTTCTCTTACTGAAACCCGCATAGGTTCCATCATGCTTGGATTCATCCATTAAGTCCAGAGATTATGTCCTGAAACAAAATAATTATGTATATAAATGCAGAAAGTTACAGAGAAATTCTGTACCACTTATCAAATCAAACCCATATGGTTCCTCGAAAGGAATTCTTGCATAATTAACATAAGCAGCACAGATAAAATATATTGGTCATTTTTTCCTTCCTTAATAGAAAACTCGCCCCCACTGGTGCGAAATCTATTGGTCAACACTGGTCCCCACTTGTACCAGTAATCTACTCTAGGGACTAGTGTTGATCTTGTGGTGGTAGCTATTGTGCACTTTATACTGTTTTAGTTAGATAAAAATATCTGCACAAAGAAAATTGCCAATGGAACTGACGGTATCTCTTTGTCGAATCTGGTTCAAATGCCAGGGCTTATCATAAAATATAACTTTCCAAGCACTGCAACATTCCAAACGAGTATGGAGACGAATAATTTTTATTTGGAGGATATTATTCCCAATTTTTTATTTGTTTCATTTGCTGCAGAGTACTCTGCTCAAATCTCTGCATCAAAGGCAAGTTGGGAGATTGCAGGCTTGGAGTTTGAACTTTTGGCTCTGCCCAGAGATCTAAATTTTCCCACGCCAGTTTTTGTTATTTGTTTACCTCTGGAATCCTAATGAAAGTTTCATTGTTGGGAGATTGCAGATTTGGAGTTTGAACTTTTAGCTCTGCTCAGAGATCTAAATTTTCCCACGCCAGCTTTTGTTATTTGTTTACCTATGGAATCTTAATGAAAGTTTCATTTATTAAAACTTTCTTTAAATATATAAAAATGCACAAGGTATGGCTGTCAGTCTTAATTGGGTTCATCTACTGTAGTTTACCTTTGGGTCGTGCCCTGCGAGATTTTCATTGCACAACAGTAAACTAGAGTTGTACTAAGTATAGGTCTGATCTTTCCATATACAAATCTCTCTAAATTTAAATCTAAGAGAGAATTCATCAATGGAAATGATGTATATATCAATTGATGAAAATTACAATTCATAAAAATGGTCATTTTAGAAATTTTCATTGTTAAAAGAATTTACTGCAAATTACAAAATCTTAGAGAGAATTCATCAATGGAAATGATGTATATATCCATTGATAAAAATTACAATTCATAAAAATAGTGAT
>JAXQQM020086261.1:0-28962 GCA_034641835.2 Pinus albicaulis
GCCTAAAGTATCTCTTTCCAAATGGTTACCACATTCTATAGTTTATATCTTCATGGATAGCCCTGCCTGGATAAAATAATGGGACTTATGTGATAAGGTTGACTGATTCTATTTTTCAAAGTTTTACCTAATGTGGTTAAGGTACTTTTACATGGTGAATATTTTATTCAACTGCATTAAGTCATCAGACACTTTAGGAATATTGGCAGTTGGGTAGCCATCATACAGATTACCGTAGAAATCCCCATGTTAAGCATATTGAGCTGTGAGGCTCTGATATGACTGTGTTCCCATATTTAAAGGCAGACTGAAGTATGATTTTGCCATGGTGTGATTTCACATATTTCACTAGTTTCAATCTCACTTCTTCACCCCTGTGAGCATCACCTGATGCAATGAGTGCTAAGTGGACTATTCAAAAATCAAGAGAAATTAGTCAGTTACGACTACCTCTCATGGAAATGGTCATAGATGAATGACTAAATTAACGCAGTTGAATCCCAAAAATGATATCTAATATAATGCACTATGGAAACCCCTCATACTTAAAATACTAAGAGTAAAGGGATCTCTTCTCGAATGGTTCATGAGGCACAATAGTTGCTAAGGTTTTGCAAATGGGGTAGCAAGCTAAGTGGGCTTGATTGTGGGGAAAACTCCACAATTAAGCGCGCTTGAGCCAGAGGAGTTCTGGGATGGGTGACCTCCCGGGAAGTCCTGGTTACCGGGTGCAAGCCCCGGAAGTGATGATTGACGCTATGTGATTCATTTCACTAGTTTCAATCCCACTTCTTCACCCCTGTGAGCATCACCTAATGCAATGAGTGCTAAGTGGACTATTCAAAAATCATGAGAAATTAGTCAATTACGACTACCTCTCATGGAAATGGTCATAGATGAATGACTAAATTAACGCAGTTGAATCCCAAAAAATGATATCTAATATAATGCACTGCGGAAACCCCTCATACTTAAAATACTAAGAGTAAAGGGATCTCTTCTTGAATGGTTCATGAGGCACAATAGTTGCTAAGGTTTTGCAAATGGGGTAGCAAGCTAAGTGGGCTTGATTGTGGGGAAAACTCCATAGTTAAGCGCGCTTGAGCCAGAGGAGTTCTGGGATGGGTGACCTCCCGGGAAGTCCTGGTTACCAGGTGCAAGCCCCGAAAGTGATGATTGACGCTATGTGATTCATTTCACTAGTTTCAATCCCACTTCTTCACCCCTGTGAGCATCACCTGATGCAATGAGTGCTAAGTGGACTATTCAAAAATCATGAGAAATTAGTCAGTTACGACTACCTCTCATGGAAATGGTCATAAATGAATGACTAAATTAACGCAGTTGAATCCCAAAAATGATATCTAATATAATGCACTATGGAAACCCCTCATACTTAAAATACTAAGAGTAAAGGGATCTCTTCTTGAATGGTTCATGAGGCACAATAGTTGCTAAGGTTTTGCAAATGGGGTAGCAAGCTAAGTGGGCTTGATTGTGGGGAAAACTCCACAGTTAAGCGCGCTTGAGCCAGAGGAGTTCGGGGATGGGTGACCTCCCGGGAAGTCCTCAGCACAAAGCCCCAGAAGTGATGATTGACATTATGTGATTCATTTCACTAGTTTCAATCCCACTTCTTCACCCCTGTGAGCATCACCTCATGCAATAAGTGCTAAGTGGAATATTCAAAAATCATGAGAAATTAGTCAATTACGACTACCTTTCATGGAAATGGTCATAGATGAATGACTTACTTAACACATTTGAATCCCAAAAATGATATCTAATATCATGCACTGCGGAAACCCTCATACTTAAATACAAGAGTAAAGGGAGCTCTACTTGAATGGTTCATGAGGCACAATACTTTCTAAGGTTTTGCAAATGAGGTAGCAAGCTAAGTGGTCTTGATTGTGAGGAAAACTACACAGTTAAGCACGCTTGAGCCAGAGGAGTTCTGGGATGGGTGACCTCCCGGGAAGTCCTTGTTACCAGGTGCAAGCCCCAGAAGTGATGATTGACGTTATGTGATTCATTTCACTAGTTTCAATCCCACTTCTTCACCCCTGTGAGGTTCCAATTGACGATGTCAATTAGAGTTTAATTTAATGTCAACCCGGGAAGGTAAAATTAGAAGTGCTTATCTAAAATATATAGATCTAGAAAGATTCCTAATTTGTCCAAGATCTTAAAGTCCCCTTACAAGAACATATTCATTAAGATCTCTTTCAATAACTAATCAAACCTAGATCTAACAATTGTTTGAGATCTATAGCTCTCTTACAAGAACATATTCTACAAGATCTCTTCCAACATTAGAACATCTAATAAGAACTTAAAAGCTGAAATAAAATAAACCTAGATCTAATAATTGTATGAGGTCTTATAGTTCTCTTACAAGAACACTTTCAAATAAGACTCTTCCAATATTAGAACATTTAACAAAACTTGAAAGCTAAAATGAAACAAAAACATAAATTAAATTATACCTAAAGTAAGAAAATAAGCATGCAAGTGAGGCCATGGGGGCCCTCCATAACTCCACAAGCACACCACTTCAATGGAGACTCAGATGTAGAGGCAAAATCGAAGTATGAATCCTTTATTTGAAAATCTCCATTACAAACCAACTCTAAGCTTCTAAGATTACATACTCCAAAATTCTAAGATTACAAAACTTCAAGATTACAATATTACAAAAACTTCAACATTACAAATGGAGGAGATTGTACTCCTATTTATACAATGGGATGAGTAACAAACTCATAATGATCATCCACTAATCTCTCTTTAGTTCCATACATCTCTCAACCATCTAGACACATAACCCCTTTTGTCCTTTATCTTCTCCATGAGATCATAATCTTCTCCATGAGGTTTATCTTCTCAAATTCGAATTTGATCCTTCAAGGCCACATAAAGGTGTCTTGGAAGCTTCCTTGGCACCTACACATGTCACAAAAACAACCCACTTTCCATATATAATGTAAAATATATTATTTTCTAATATCTAATCAAGAATTTCTCTCAAAAATGCTTAAAAATAAATAATATTTGGAAAATATAAATTAGACCCATTAATGGTGAATAATAGGGAAAATGAAGTGACATGGTGGTGAATAATGGGTGATAAAATGGAAGCATAGGTGAAAAATGTATGGTAATGAGTGACATTTTGAAACCCAAACAACCCCCGTGGGCATCACTAATGCAATGGAGGCATATGGACTATTCAAAAATCATGAGAAATTAATAGTTACGACTACCTCTCATGGAAATGGTCACAGATGAATGACTTACTTAACACATTTGAATCCCAAAAATGATATCTAATATAATGCAATGCAAACCCCCATACTTAAATACAAGAGTAAAGGGAGCCTACTTGAATGGTTCATGAGGCACAATACTTCTAAGGTTTTGCAAATGTAGCAATGAGTGGTCTTGATTGTGGGGGAAACCCACAGTTAAGCGCGCTTGAGCCAAAGGAGTTCTGGGATGGGTGACCTCCCGGGAAGTCCTGGTTACTGGGTGCAAGCCCCGGAAAGTGATGATTGACGCTATGTGATTCATTTCACTAGTTTCAATCCCACTTCTTCACCCCTGTGAGCATCACCCGATGCAATGAGTGCTAAGTGGACTATTCAAAAATCATGAGAAATTAGTCAATTACGACTACCTCTCATGGAAATGGTCATAGATGAATGACTTACTTAACGCAGTTGAATCCCAAAAATGATATCTAATATAATGCACTGCGGAAACCCTCATACTTTAATTATTTTAATTCCGTAAGTTTAGACTTAGGTTCTCATTAAAAATAATTAACCATTTTAATAAAACCCCATCCGAGTGGAATTTTCCAAAACACTTTCTAGATATTTTGGAATACGTGTGTCTAAGCCTCCCTGCAAAATTTGAGACTTAGAGCGTATCCGATGCTACCAGAAATCAACACTCCCTCTTAGCGAGGAAAGTGCTCTAGTAATACTTCTTGTTGAAGCATTTCACTCACTCTGTGACATCTCCCTCTGCGTTACTAATGTCTGACACTGTTGCCCATGAACTACTGCGTTGTTGCATATATGTTGCTGTTGACCCTGCATATTGCTTCCAACTGCATTTGTACTACAACCCTGTTGTTGTTGCTGCAGCAGAAAAACATCCAAACTTACTGAACTAAGTGTTCAGCACGATGCACCTAATATTGAAGATCTAGTCGTTGCTAGTCTTTGCGTTGACCCTCTGAAGTTGTTGTGTTGCTACTGACCCTGCACCGTGCCTTCCTGCATTGTTGCCAACTCTGTTTTGCGTTGCTCAAACTCTGGTGCTCTCTAGCCACTACGTTGTCACTCTGAGACTCCTCTGCACCAACTGACACTGGTCCATCCTGCTACTTCAGATATGGGCTCTCGTAGCAAGGTATTGATCCATGAGGTGGACTCGTCAAGGATCCTACCCAAATGTAGTTCTTTTGAACTACAGCTTCATGTCACCTCAATTCTACTATGGAGATATGTGGGCAATCATGGCGAACTCCTCCTCCTTGATCCTTGCAGTTGCAGCCTACGGATCGTGTTTCTCGTCCTTGTCCATCTTCTTGAAAGGACAATGTGTAGCATAGTGACCCATCTCACCACACTGAAAACACTTGATCTTTGAAACATCCTTTTTCCATTGTCGTTGCTCCTGCTACCCCTTAGATGTAAGGTCTGCATTCTCTTCCTCCTCCTTGGGCTTCGACCCACTGTTGTTGCTGCGATCAAGTTTGCACTTGATCATATCTCGCCCCATCTCTTCCTACAGAAGAGCGGCCCACATTTTTTTTCAATCAAGCAACCTTTCTCTGCCTAGGATGCTCTAGACAAAGACTTGCCATTCATCTGATACGGAGTTTAGGGCCAGTTTGACCATCTCTGTGGCCTGAAGTGTTGATCCAATAGCTGACAACTGATCTTTGGCTTCCTGAAGCTTTGCAAGGAATGGATCAATGTGTTCTCCCTTCTGCATCCTTGTAGATCGCATCTTCTCCTACAATTACATCTTTCGATGCTTGAAAGATCCTTGATACAACGTCGCTAAGGCATCCCACATCTCCTTGGTAGTCCCTTCGCCAGCAATATGACATACTACATGATCCCTCACTCCGTCAAGGATCAAACGCTTAGCCTTCACCATATTCTTCTTGTGGGCTTTCAATGGATCTGCATCAATGAGGACAACTACCACATTCTCGATAAAGGCCTTGAGATCATGCTCATCTAATGGACACGTGATCCTTGCCTACCAAATCACATAGTTGGAGGCACCCTCCAACCGATCTTGAGCTCTCAACCCATTTGTTGTCATCTCTGTCGTCTGAATAATGTCGAATTGCTCCCTCTCTCTCCCTCTCTGCAGCTGCTCGGTTGGCCTACACACTCCCTGCGGGAGCTAGTAGATTTTCCCCTCGCTACTGTTTTTCAGCAACTGAGAATTAGAATTCCTTGGCTCAAAATTCTCTAAGGAAGAAATTTCCCTCAAAAAGTGTCTCCTTCCTTCTAGCGCTTTTCTGCCGACAAAATGTTGCAGAAAAACCATGTCCCACAGAAAACTGCTTTGGGTTGAAGCTTCTGTTGCACTGCTCCCTCTACCACTGACAAATTACAAACTGGAAAGTCTTACCTCTCTGTTGACTCACTCAGAGAGAGACTTCGTCGCAAATCTTGCCCTCCTGGCTAGGACTGCGTAATCCCTTGGGGATTCAATCTATTGCCTACGCAGCTATGCGATATCCCTCTTTCTCTTCAACGCTGAGATCTTCTGATTTGTTCCCTTGCTTCACCTGCATTGCTCTGATAAAAATTCCTAACTCCAGGAATTCTATTGCAGCAAAATGATATTACTTCTACTTGATAAATTATGCAAGTTATTTTTTGTGTTCTACAAGTAAATACTTAAGAAAATACACTGCAACCTTCACTAAATAAACTGCAGAAATTAAATGTAAAAACAAGATTTGAGCAAGAAAATTAAACACACATGACACCATCAATTTTGGACTAATGTCCCCGGAAAAACCCAATGCAGGAAAACTAGTGCAGCAACTGAGGGTTTGTATTATTAAGTAGAAGTTTCTGAATACAATTGGATGCCCAAATCTAGCTATCCACAGAGAATTTGACTGACAGAGAACTAGTGAGGATTACCTCACACTACTACTATAGATTCGGTATTTACCCAACATTGAATTAGACAACCCCACACTGCCTCGGTAGAGATCTACGTCACTCTGGTTGGGGACTGCGTCACCTCCTTCTGTTGGTCGTTCTATTGGCTAGATGTTGATCTTTTGCCCCTTTGATTTCACACACGGCACTCTGGCACTAGATCTGCCTAATCCTCAGCAAAACTACAAATCTCCTCAAGGCTTCAGCGCTACCTTTGCATGGCACTGTGTTGCCTAACGTAGCCCCTATGCTGCCTCTTCTGCATCCTCTTCTCTGCCTTCTCTGCGATGTATTCCCAGCTCAAGAAAAAATTTCCAACCGGAACTATCACTGCCCCTCACAGCAATTGGATCAATTCGATCAAATCCTCCGGCTAATCTGCGCTGCTCACTTGGGAAATTTGATCTTTAGACTCACTCGATGTCTTCCAAAAGCCCATCGAAATCCTTATAATCTTCTCGTTGGATAACCAACAACCGAGATTAAAACATAATCAAAAGCTTAGATCATATTGGCTCGATCTCTGACTTTTTCTAGAAGTTTCACACCCAATTCTATTAATATACTTTAATTATTTTAATTCCCTAAGTTTAGACTTAGACTCTCATTAAAAATAATTAATTATTTTAATAAAACCACATCTGGGTGAAATTTTCTAAATTGCTTTATAGGTATTTTCGAATACATGTGTCTAAGCCTCCCTGCAAAATTTGAGACTTAGAGCACATCCGATGCTAGAAGAAATCAACAATGTTTCCCTGAGTCAATGAACTTTTGAAGAGTCCAGCAACATATATTTAAGCCAAATACTCATGGGTAAGTTCAAAACTTCGAACTAATATTTATCGATGTCTAAAACTCTGAATAATTAAGTCACAAGTGGAAAAACTGAGTCACAGTTATCGAATATCCTATGAACCTTCTAGAATCTATATACAAAACATATAAAGTTCAAAAGCCATAATCAATATCAACAGGTTTGCATTGGGTACACTTTGCAATATGTGGGGAAATGTCTGGGGCTTTCCAGCACACAATTTGATATTTGAAAAATTATTGTATTTCTTATGTCATTTTTTAAACAAAAATGGAGTTAATCAAAATGAAATACAATGATACATCACGATTTAGTTAACCATAGATCATCATCCTAAAATCTACATAACATGAAGTTATGTTTCCAATGATAATTGTAGAAGTTTTGTAAATCTGAATGTAACAAAATCTTAAAGGTCAAGATACCATTGTAAGCCACTAGCCAAGTTTAAATAGCTTATGCTTGGTCCTCTACTTCCATGCGTTGCAAAATATTATAAACTAGCTATACTATGACTTGGTCCATTTGTAACTTCAAAGTTCAAACTATAACCTAGACTAGAAAATTAGAAATATACAAAACATATAAACTAGCTATACAATGACTTGGTCCAATTTTATGTATAATATATATTTATAATTGAGCTACATTGCTACAATCACCAGTGTTCAGTGTCTGCTTGCCTGGTTTCGTATTTAGTATTTAAATTTCACTATTTAGTAGTTTACTGAGTCAAAAAAATAGTGATGATTTACATTTTAAGATCATTTAAATTTTAACTTGTATTAGAATAATAAATATCTGCATTTTTTTTTATTTTTTACAAGAGCCGCAAATTAAACAAAAGCCGCAACTTCAGCGATTGATTCTTGAGTCTTAAGAGAGGCCATAATTTAAACACAAGTCCAAAACAACAACAATGTTGTGGGAGAAGGATTTTGCTTGGGCTTATTGTGACAAGATTCCTGGAAACCCCAGCTCCTTTCTAAATTTTGCAAAGCGAAATGTAGTGGAGGCATTTATAGATTCAAGTACCACCTTGCACATATATCCGACCATGATATAGGTCTCTGCAACAAGATTAACGAAAATGTCAAACATCAAGGTGATATGCTTAGTCAGCATAATGCCAAGAAAGCAAAGCAAAAGAAAGAAATATGAACTCTTGGAGCTGACATTTCTTCTTCCAATACCCCATTTTCATCTTCTTTTGTTGAATCCTCAATGTCGTTCCCAAGTTTCCCACACATGCCTACAAGTCCAAGTCGAACTCAAGCTCAAATGAATCTTCTTGCATTCAACACTAGAGGTGGAAACATAAACACTTTTTTTTGCTCCCCGCACAAAACTTGGTTCCAAACCTACCTTGGATGTCATTGGTTGGAAAAAAAATATCCATAGTCAGGCAAGGAAGGCCATTGCTTACTTTTGGTACTATTCTGACATACCTTTCCATTGTGTCAAAAGTCCTTATTGGCAAGCTATGATTGATGTAGTTGTTGTTGCAGGTCGAGGATTCAAAGCTCCTTCATCAGAGAGCCTTAGGACAGATCTGTTGTTAGAGAGTGTTGAAGATGTTATGCTGGTGTTATCTGAGTTTCGTTCATCATGGGTAGAAACAAGGTACACCATCATGAGTGATGGATGGACATATCAGAGGAATAGAACTTTAATAAATTTCACTGTATCATTTCTAGCAGGTATAATATTTCTCAAATCAATGGATGCCTCAAAAAAGGTCAAGATTGCCCAACTTATTTGTGAAATGATGGAGGAAGTCGCTCAAGAAGTGGGAGAACGTGTTGGTAGACATTTTGATATTAGACACCCCACTATTTTGTACCTCTTGTGTTGCCCATTGCATAGATTTAATGCTTGAGGACATTGGTAAGCTTCATTGGATACATGAGGTTGTGGAGAAGGCATAATCCATAACCAAATACCTGTAAAACCACACTATTGTCCTAAATGCCATTAGAAAATACATTGAAGGTAAAGAAATTGTTCGACCTACAGTGACTAGATTTGCAACAAATTTCATATCTTTGCAATCTATGGTTGAGCAAAAGATAAATTTGAAGAGGATGTTCTTGGGACCTGAGTGGATGACATCTAAACATTCTAAGGCCCTTGGAGGCATTGAAATTGTTGCACTTGTGTTTAATGATAGTTTCTGGAAAGATGTCGAAGAGATTATTACTGTGACAAAGTCCCTTGTCAGAGTTCATTTTTAAAATTTTATTTCAAGCTTCTTTTTTTTTTTCGAAGTTTCATATTTCTTTAAATTTGAAAGCTTCAACTTTCAAGATGGTTGATGTTGACAAACCCGCTATGGTTTACATTTATGATGCGATTGATCTCACAAAGGAGGCCATCAAAAGAAGATATGGGGATGAGGAGGTAAAGTATCTGCGTCTTTGGGACATTATTAATGCACGTTGGGATAGACAATTACATTCCCTCTTACATGTTGTTGGGTACTTCTTAAACCCACAGTATTTTTATGATAAGAGCAAATTTAATGAGGATGGGGAGGTTGGCAGAGGACTTATGACATGCATTGAAAGGTGTTTCTCTGATTTAGAATTTCAAAGTCGTGTCTTTTCCCAACTACAAGATTATAGGGCGCCAACTAAATTATTTGCCTATACAAGTGCTATACGAGAAAGGACTAAGATGTTGACAGGTACCATTTGAGGCTTGAAGGCTTTATCAATTCATTAAATTTGTCTAAACTTTATTTTGTATGTTAATGTTTTATTATTTTATTTTTTTGTCTTTTTAAGTTTTTATTATTTAGTATTTAGTACTTACTACTCACATGACATGAACACTCGCCACTTGCTAGGTCTTTGGTGGTAAAACTTTGATAGTGATACACCAGATTTGAAAAGATTCACCATTCAAACCTTAAACCAATCATGCAGTGCTTCAGGTTGTGAGCGCAATTAGAGTATGTTTGAGAAAATACATTCTAAGAAGCGCAACCGATTAACACAAAAGCGCTTAAATGACCTTGTATTTGTTCATTACAATCTGCTACGACTTCGCAACAAGCAAATACTAGGCGAGAGCTTCAATTTGAAGGTTCCATAATTTGATTTGCACATTAAAGTTTAAAGTTCAAACTTCAAACTTTAACTCACATTTCATTGTTTCAATGTCTTATGATAATGACAGGGTTGGATCATTCACCAATCAATCCTGAAGAGAAAGATATGCAAACTACAAATGCATCAGATTGGGTCCAATTAGAGGAGGCTCCTCTTTTAAGCCTACATGACTTGGAGAACTTTAGAAGTCAAGCAAGCGAAGGAGTTGGAGGAATCGCTTCTAGTTCTCACTCTTAAGAGTCTTAGATCTTAGTTACTGAATTTTTACTGATTAGTATGCAATATTCTGTAAACTTTTTTTTAAAGTAGATGCTTCTGGTTCTATGTAATCATTGGTTAGGACTCGAGACTCAGTTCTTTGGAGTTCTTTGGATCATGTTTGGACTCATAACATATATGAGATACTTATTTATTCCATGGTATTTTGGACATCTATCGATATTATGCATTGTTTGGACATGGCTTTATTGAATATCAATGAAAAATGTTGTTGTTCTTCTTCTTCTTCTTCTTCTTCTTCTTCTTTTTTTTTTTTAAATTCAATATATGTGTATCTCTTTATTTATTGAATTCACTGATTTTTTTCCTGATCCGATTAAAAGTCTTCACTCTTTTGCCTCACCAATTTATTGCCGATTCTGAGTCTGGTAACATTGCTCAAAATTCAATTCCCTAATCTTTATTTTGTCTTATCAGGTTACTGGACAAATAATCAGGATCAGGGATGCTTTGGGGGGGCAAACGCATCCCCCACACTCAGGAATCATTTCCCCATGTGTTCCCCTCTTTTTCTGTCTTATAGGGTTATTGGACAAAAAAATTAAAAATCGGGATGGGGGGTGTAGCAGGGGGAATCATTTCCCCATGTGTTTCACTGAGCTTCCCCAAAAACGGGACATACAGCCCCTGAATCATGGGAAACATTCTAGGGGGCACATCCCCATGGAACACTGACAATATCTAAACGAAACCCACTAACTAATGAATTTAATTAATATCTCCGTCCATCAATCCATTGGAAATTGGATTTTCCAATATAATGCCAAGTTGAATTGTCATCAGCCCCAGTACATACCAGCCTTTAACATCTTTGTTTGTCACATAGCTCTTGCCACTGGCCAGTCATTTGACATGTGTGATAATATCATGATCCTTGAATACTGGGTGTCTACCACTAGTTGCTCTCTTCTATCAAGAATGAAATGTAAAACTATGCAAATTGCTGAATTGCAGAGCATCCTCACATGATTGATACGCATGCCAGACATGGCCACAAAACTCCTTCCATAGTTCCCCCTTTAATCACACCCTCAATCTCCTAGTCATTATACGGGTGTGCTGCGCAATACTTGTCCTAATCAAATTCTTGCCCAAATACCTATCTCATACTACTCTATGCAATCACTTCAACTCTAATTTATGCCATAGGTGTTCCCAGCTGTAACAGAAAAATGATTGAAGTTACATTCCATCAAAAGCTTACCACGCAGGATTTATTGGTTTTCAACATCAATCATGATGCAAGTGGTACCTGAACGGTTGATGACGATATACCCTCAGGGAATTCATACAAAGAGCATGTAAACAAGCTGCTATGATCCATCGACACAATTAACTGCAGTCAGCTTCTTGCAGGAGATAAGTCAAAGGCAACACTATAATAAACAACGCCCCGGCATTCACACATTTAGTTGTGGAATTTGACAATATCATTCCAGCCTTTAAAAAGCAATATCATTTGATGCAATTGTTCTCCCAATCTAAACCAAAACTGAATATAATAGAATTCTAGATATTCCCAAGAACATTAAAAGAAAACAAAAAGCTGATTTAGATTGATAACAAAAACCATAAAGCAAAGACAATAGCAAGACTGACAACAGATGAGCTTCTTTCTCGTACCAGCTTATGCTCAGATCATTTTTACTGAGCAATGGCATTAGTAATCCCCAAAAGATGAGCTTAAATCCTTGTAATGGCAGAAATGTGTAGTGGCAAGTGGATATTCTAGAAAAGGGGTTCTCTTTGCTGTGACAATTCTCCAATAAAATAAATAATTAAAATCTTACGGTAATGCATGCTTACCAAGTGCAAGCTGTGTTGCTGCTTGTGGTTCACGTAAACCTCTCCTTATGCCCACAGTTCAAGCAAGTACCACAAGCATACTTGCCCCTGCCATGCACTTCTGAGCCAAAGAAGTAGCTGCCAACTTTTTGTTTCGTTTGTATGAAGTTAGGCAAAGTCAAAAGGATGCAAGGAATTAGAAACTAAATCACCATACATGACGTAAGAATGAACACATCCAGTTCTTAAAACTCCAAAAGCCATCTGAAATTCAAGGGCAGGTCCTGTATTGATTTCACCATGTAATCTACCATTCAAAGAAGTTTAGATGAGCATAAACTTTGAAAGAAAGTTCTACCAGTTCATTGATCTCAATTCTGAATTAAAAAGTGCATTCAATTTAATATTGTCTCAAAAACTAATTTCGCTGCCTCAACTCCCTCTAATGTACATTAAATATATCATAGTTTAGATTCAAAATGGATCAACATCTATTGAATACAAATATATCCCCCTCAATGCAGTAAAGTAAAAAGACACCTCTCAATGTTATACCAAAAAAAACTAGTAAATACGGGTACACAAATATATGAGAGTAAGGTTGAGTTGTCATTAGTATGCAACATGTGCATCAAACCAAGAAAAACCGATCATCCATGGCACAACCAGGGTTGGTAAAACTTTAGATATGGACTTTAAAGAAAATTGTCTTACCCATCAAACAGAGCAGTGTAGCAGGAAGAAAAATCAGTCATTGCCACCATAATATTGTCACAAAACAAAGAGAATCAGAGAGCCGATCAGAGAATCAGTAATTTCAAGCTCTGGTCAATCGGTATTTAACAGTGTTGTGAACATATCGATAACATCCCAATTTTATCTCGAAATCACGATTTTTTGGCCTAGCCAATGTTTTCCAATTTTTAAAGATATTTTTATGGTAATCTTATTTTGCCAGATTTTTCCGATATTTTTCTGATTTTTTGGTTTCCCAGACCCTTGCCAATTTTATCCTGATGCCAATGTTCGCAACATTGGTATTTAATACTGTGAATTTTATGGCAATAAAGTTATGTTGATAGACCACAGAGCCACATACCCACACAACATCTACAAACTCGTAAATGAATGGCAAGATCTATGTTAAGGTTACTAACAAAAAATAGCAGAGGCAAGAATACACAAATATAGGGGACCATTGTTGAGCTGCCATGAATCCACAACATGTACGCCAACCCAAGAAAAACCAATAATGGTCATCATTATATTCTTATGAACTTATGACAGAGAGAATCAGCATTTTTGACCTCCTATCAATCAAAATATAATACCATGAATGTTATGACAATAAAGTTATATAGGAAGAGTCAAGACTATAGAGCCATATATCCACACAATATCTACTAACTTGTAAAAGAACAAGAAACTTAATGCACGTGCCATGCGTAGAAAAAGAGGAGGATGCAATACACAACCTGTACAAATAGAGGGACAAAAGACTTTGCAAGTTTGTTGTCTGCAAAGCAGATTCTGCTTGATGTAGCCTACATCTTTGTATACACAGCAGGTGCAACTAGTTTTGGCGAAAAATTAAATCCTATATGACTTCTTTCAAACTCTTGGTATTTTGCTACACAAAATAAACCTACGAAACAAATATGAATTAATATATTTCACGGAGAGATGCAACACTGAATAAGAAAGAAGCAGCTAGTCAGGAAATCGATAAGCAGCATTTAAAATTGTTAGTAGCCCAACCTACACAGTACAAGCAAGCATTAAAAATTAAGAGAAGTGAATAGGAAACATCCATGGCCAGAAACCGCATATTTTGTCAATTCATGCTGCAGAAGGTAAGACCCACAAAGGCCAGGAAGACAAAATATATACAGAAAAAAGTAAGGAAGAGATCTTTGCATGAAAAATATAGGCAAACCAAGAAATATGAGCTACATCCTGAACATATTTAAGTTCAAAAAATAATTCTCATTGAAATCTATATATATCATGTATAAGTCTCAAGGTACACATATCACTAGTCATCATATAATTATAGACTAATGCCCTTGTGGGCCGGGAGATAAATGTCTGAATGTGTACAAAAATGCACATTTAGACCATGTTTTATAAAATCTAGGCCTTCTAATACATAATCTACTGTAATACCCAGTCTAGACTAGTCAGGAAGGTGATCGTGGTGCTTCTTGTGATGTTGTGGTCTCACCAGTGCTGCCGGTCCTTCCTATGTGATCAAGTAACAAAATGATACCGTGTTAGTATATATTTATCAAAAGCATTTAATTGATTTTAAATACAAATAAGTAAATTTACTATATCCGCGGGAACATTTACAAAATCAATCTTTGCATACTTGTGAGTTGAGCCACACTGTAAGGGAATCATTAATATATTAAGTGTTTTGTGCCCAATTTAGAGTATATGCGACAATGCCTTGATACATATATCCTCAAGCGCATTCTCCACAACTCTCGCTGATCTGCATCATCTATTTTTGTTAGGGTCCCGTGATTTGGGTGATTGGCAAGCCAAATGGCAGTGTAACATCAAACCAAGCTTTGGAGCCCAAGGACCTAGCCTTCCTGGACTCAGAGAGGGCTCTCTCTATATGTGTAAGGGATATCTGTGTGTTTGCTTATTTGTGTTCTGATTTTAGGCTAGTTATGAAGTAGGTTTTTTGGGTTTTAGTTTTTAAGTTGTGAGGGATGAAACTGATCAAAGATATAAAATAGATAACAAGATGTTAGATTAACTGGGCTATGGGGTCAAAAGGTCAAGAAAGCTATTAGATGACGACACAAGGCTGTTGAAGAGCCTATTTGATTCAAGGTAGAAAGGATCTTAGGGAAAAATGGAGTAAATGGACATCAAGTTTGTGAACAACAAAGAGTTTCAAGCATCACTGGTTCAATAGATAACATAAACATGGTAAATAAAACCCTTAATCATGCAAAATGTAACTATAAACTAATCAACACATAGAAACAAACATTCAAGCCATGCATAGAAGTATAGGACCCTCTAACTTTGGGAAATGGCTATCAGACTTTGGGGAAAACACATAAGACGGACTAACAACTCAAAACACTATGCCAGAACGCCTAAACACAGTACTTCAAGTCATTGGGCACTTTGAACAACAAGATTTGCATAGTTTTTAGGCAAAGGGCTAGATCGGGACTAGGCCTCCTTGGTTCAAACAAAATGATAATCTTAATCAGTCAAAGAGATAGCTTCATGTATGGAACTATGGACAGTCATAGGTAAGCAGGGCACACCATACATCCTACTCAACATGCATAGAACTATTAATGAAACTAGCAACAATATCCTTAAGTTACTAAAGAGCAGTTAAGAATTCTTTAGTGCAACTAAGGAAGAAGAAAACATAAAAACTATGAAGATTCAGGAAATTTGAGGTGCCTCCATGGGCATATCTCAAATTTATTCTCCACTGATCTATAGCAAGCAAGAAACATGTATCATGAATGAAAACTAGAAGACAACAACAAAGCAAGAAACACTATACCATTCTACCATGTCATGGAATCCATCAGCAATCCTTCATCATCCATCCAAGAACATTCAAGAGGCAATCCAAAAGCATAGCACAAGTATTTTCTCCAAAGCTCATATGACCAATATATTGCTTCTCTTCTCAAATTCAGCCTTGTTTACAATGAGAGCTTGTGGAATAAATAGGCTCAAGTGAGGAAAACCTCATGGTTCAACTTCCATCCTCATTGGCCTAATCAAAATATCTAAACTTGTCCTTGAGGCTTTGCAAATCCCAAGGCACAAAATATCCCATAAAATATCTAAAAAAATGCTAAAAATGGGAATTATATTGACTTTACATCATTTTCCAAGTGCAAAAATAGCTAAATGCACATTTGGAAAAAGCAGATTTTTGAGGTTCAAAAATTACAAAAATACTTCAAATTTATATCAGAAAAAGGTCCCCTGACTTGCCGGAAACATTTGGCAGCCTTCCTGATGTCGAAACGAAGCTCATGATAGCTCATTGGAAAAATCTGAGTGTCTACTTTCTGGTGCAACTGAAATTTCTCAAATCCGATGCCCAGAAGTCCTTCAAATCTGCACCTGTGTGTAAAACGCCAGAAAATTACAGTCTGCTGATAGACCAAGCAGAGTGTGCAAAATGCGAGCCTTTTTCGTTGTTTTGAAGGGGAAAATGATCTCCAAATGCTCTGAAAATCGCTGAGGACATGCTCATGAAATTATGGCATCCGATGGTACCATTCTCCTCCCTTGATGAATCCTCAAAATGAAATGGCGAATTTATGAGTTTTTGACCAAAAACCCAAAAATGCCAAAAAACCAAAAGTTGTCAAAATGGGCCCAAAATTGGTATGCATGACCCTCAAGGGTCCTTAGCAACATGCTCCGAAGCTGAAGCCAAAATATCAAGTGCTGATGTGCCTTTCTTCTCTTTCCGTGCCGGGCGCTTCCCCTTTGCTTCCTTCAGTTTTGCTTGGGTGGCCTTTAGCTTGCGCCGGGAAAACTGATTCAACTTTTGATAGTGCTGTGTCATCTTCCTTTGCAGCTCCAGGTCTCTGTTTGCCTTTTCAAGCTTCATCTCCAAGTGTTTATTGGCTCTTTCTAGCCATGCCTCCTTATTTTCTTCAATTTCTTGCTCAAGTAGTGCAGTGAGGGGAAAAGATTGAAGATGGGCCTGTTCTTCTTCCCTTTGCTTTTCCAAGGCTCTTTTAAGCCCTATGGTTCTAGGCTTCTTCCACCTAGGCTGGTCCTCTTCTTCATCTTCATCAAACTCACCGATAAGCTCCTCTATCCTTATGTGTGCTTTAGCTGCCTCATTCTTGTATTTGATAGCTCGTGCCTCATGGACAGCCAAATGGACATTCATTTGTTTATTTTGGATCTCCAAAAAGTGATTGAAGGTCTTTGCCCGATGAAGGTCATTCTCCAATGCTTCAATTTGACCCTCTCGATGGATTAGAAGGTTTTCAAGGATGCGGGCTTCATTATCGATGTCATCACTTTGGATTGGAATGACAGCTAATGCACCTCCATGTTTTTTACTTTCTCCAATCTTGCCTTTCCCTTTGAAGGCCAATCTTGCACTCTTCCTTCTTGGCATACTAGTGAGAGACCTCCTTGGCGATTTTCTTTTGCTAGGGACAACTCTTGTCACTTTTGGAGTGGCAGACTTAGGCCCTTTCTTTCTTGCTGTGATGGGCTTTTTTCTTTTGGCAGAAGGGGATACAATGGCTTTACCTTTGTCAACTTCTTGAAACTGCTGCTCTTCTTGAGGCTGTTGTGTGTCCTCTTTAAGTTGATTCTACCCCTCAATGTTATGATGCTAATCTGCCTCAAATTATTTTTGACCTTGATTATCAACATTATGCTGCTATTGTGCTTGGATTTCCTGTTCATTTTGTGGCTCAAGCTGCTGCTCAAATTCCTGCCCAAACTGCTGCTCATGACCTTCAATATCAAGTTGTTGTTCCACTTCAATCCCTTGTTCAATTTGTGGTTCAACCTGCTGCCCTTTTTCATCAAAATCAAGCTGCTGCTCTTCCTCTTGTCCCTGCTGTTCACTTTCACTGAGATGCTTCTGTTCAACACCTTTTTCTTCTTGTTTCTGCTGCTGCCTTTCATCTTCAATTTGCTGCTCTTCACCCATCTCTTCCTGCTATTCAGACTGCTGCCCCTGTTTACCAACATCAAGCTGCTGATGTGTTTCCATCTCATGCTCACTAGGTGGCTCAAGCTGCTGTCCCTGACCATCAAAATCATGCTGCTGGTCTTCATGAGTTTCTTCATGCTCATCCCCTTCCTCTTCTACCTGTTCATGTCTTTCTTCTTCATGCTGTCCTGATTGTTCTGTAGGAAACTTGAGCCTTCTAGGAGTAGGCCTGCTGGACAAAGTTACAGGGTGATGAACAGGCTGGGTGGGAGATATATGGATAGGAGGAACAGTAGAGAAAACTGGGTGGCTGATAAAAACATCCCATGGAACCTCTTTTTTCTCTAGCTGGTGTAGGATGATAATTTTGATCAGAGAATGATGGAAAAGGGAAGGTATTTGCAGAGATGGAGCCTTCTTCTGGACTGTGGATGCCATCTTCTCGATGCTCTTGTATAAAAAGTAAGGGAGATTTAGCTGCCTGGTTCTAGTGAAATGCATCAATAGTCGGACATGGTAGGCATAAACTCGAGTAAATCTCCCTTCACAAGTAAAATACTTCATTATGACCTTCATTAGAGGAGCATAGCTATCAAGAAGATAAGAAAAAGGAAAAATAGCAGTGCAAGTATCTCTATGCTCGGGCTTGATGAAAGGCTTGTAATCATCCAAGTCAAGATGGGTCTGTTTGAACCATTTCTCGCCATGATATGGAATTTTGGTGGCTTTGGACACTGACCTTGGGGAAAACTTGAAATCAAGGTCTGCTACCTGGAAATGCTTGTTCTGGAACCTCAGGGCGCATAGGTGTGTCAAGGGCGAGAAACTTTTGACCTCCTGTACCTTCTGGCAGAAATCTAGACAACCTACCTCATGAAAGTTGAAGAGGATGGATGGATGAGCATTGACCTCCTCTGTAGAGATTGGCTCATATCTTTTATGCAAACCACTTCTGCTGTCCTTCCTGGGCGACATTTTGACCTAGATGTGCTTTTAAAACACCAATTTACCACAAGGCTTTTGAAATGTCTTCTTTACACCAAATTCTGTTTCAGCCTCCTGTCACTTCACTGTATGATAATGCAGCAATGTTTTGAAGATAGTGTGAAATGCCTTCCTTTAATATAAGGCCTTGTCTCTTTAAAACAAAACCTTCTTCTTGCTTTTGTATATGAATCAGCAAATACTCATAATGACATACACAGTCAAGTCAAAGAAAACATAGTGAAGACACTTTCCTGTATTGGCAGACAAAGGTAAAAATACAATCTTCTGAGCTTCAAAACACTATTTTTTTCTTGTATGCCCTTTACCAGCAGATCTCATCAAAATGAAAACAGTCAACCAGAGTATATCTATTCAGCCCAAATCCACTGCCTTGGTAAGGAAATAATGTTTTTTGAATGTTTGTGCACAATCTCCTTCTCAATACAAAACCTCTGGTCCTTAAAATGAGGCTTTCCCAACCTTTGATGCCACTTAACAAGTATATTTCAAAGCATAACAGAATCTACAAAAGATACACAGTTTTAACAGATTACTGTGATGGTGCAAGGTGTCATGGCTCTGGGTGCTTTGAGGACAACAAAACAGTTTTGTAGTGAGCAAACACTTCTTCTAATCAAGACACTGATCCCTTTTTATGCTACTTCACTAATTAATTCAAAATATGCACACAGTCACCAATGATGATTTTAATAGAGTCCAAGGCTTGTTGTTTCTGAGATAGGCTAACAGGGTTTAATGTGTTTTTTGATGTAGTAACCAGGACCAATAAAACTGCTCTTTAAAAACAAACCCTCCTTCAAATTTAACACTGCATCTCTTCATGAAACACTGCTTTCTTTACTTCCCTCTGTTCTTTATGCTAGTTTGATAGAAAAAACTTCCAACTGATTTCCGTTGTTACTAAGGTCAGACTGTTTGGAGAGCAATTTCATGAATATGCTCACTGCTGGTGAATTTGGGCTTTTCCAAACTCAGTTTTTAAATCAAAACAACTTATCCCCTTTCAATACCATTACTTAACACATCTTGTTTTTTAAACCAAGCTTTTCTGCCCCAAACAATATCTAGAAAATGCGAACTTTAAGGGGGAGCAAGACCAAATACCTCAGAAATCATGAAGCAGATCTTTGTTTGTGAGTTAGAAACGTTTTGAAGGCAGTTGGAGGCGTAACAACAAACGCGACGCGTTTGAATGAGAAAACGCCGCGCACATGGGCTGTCGGGTGGCTCTGTCGGGTCGGTCGGGCATTGAGTACAGGCGCGTCGCGCACATGTACAGGTGCACCACGCGATAGTTGAGCGCCCGTGTTAATTTCCCTCTGAGCGCGTCGCGCGCTATTCCAGGCGCGCCGCGCAGTGAAACTGTGACAAACTTCTTCAAATCGCTCCGAAACTTCTTTGTTTGATCTTGAGGGCAGCAAAGGGGCTTTGCTCGAGCTTGGGTGTTTAAACGATGAATTTGCAATGGCCTCTATCACTTTGGAATGCACAAAATGGCCAACGGTCCCTTTATGCTTGTTTTAAGAGGGTTTATTCAACGTTTCTTTTGAAAAGCCTTTGTTTTTAAACCGAAGTTTAAAAACTCCTTTTTGAACATACAACTGATATCTTTGTTGTGGATATGTGCACAAGGGTAATAGACCATCTATTTGTAAGCGAGACCTCTCTTAACCTTTATGAAAATTTGAAACTTGACTATCTGCCTTCACTTTCCTCCAATGATAGCGAACCTGCCAGTTTGTAGGTTTTGCCCTTGAATTAATTTATTCATGGAGAGAAAAGGTCTGCCCTTTGGTATTTTTGGCATTTTCTTCATAGGGAGAGTTCCTCTTCTTTTTACAATGGCGTGCTCACCTTGCTTTGACTAGGTTCCAATACTTGAAAACATGTCATGATCTTTGTGCATATGTGGGAACTAGTAAACCTATCTGCAATATCTTTTTGCTGAAGAAGGAGCTGAAATGTCACCTCAATATCCTCTTTCATACCCTGGTCTATCTTTGCTATCTAAAAAGAAGATACCTGTAGAGGATATTTTATATCGCAGGAGGTTTTCTTTGGCATTTTGACAGAGGTCCTTTTCTCTTTTGCAACAGAAAACACATTTTTGCTTTGGATGCTATGGGTATAGTCTTGTCCACTATGTAAACCGAATTAGATGGCAGATGCTGCTTGGCTGTAGATGAAGCTGTTAGGTGTCTTTGAGTTTTCCTCTATGACTATGGGTAGAAGACAAAACAGGAGATGATACACCAAAGTTTAAAAAAGTGAAACAAGGAGAGCTGCCCTTTTGTTTCCTGTGAAGGAGGTCTTCATTGTCTTATTGCAGTGTTCTTTGCTGAGGGGAAAGTGAACTGTCACCCACTTGCCTTGGTCAACTTATGATAAGTTTTTTTAAAATATAACCTCTGTGAGTAGGGATATTATTACTTTTTGAAAAACAACCATTATTTCTTTTGCCTGTGTAATGACATGACTTGTCAGCCTTTCTTCAATTTGGTTTTGTTGGAGCAGCAGGCTGTCTATAACTAGAATTGTTTTCACTAATGATATGTCTCCCCAAAGGTTTAAAACTTCATATCATGACCTTTTTATACCTCTATGTTGAGAAGATAAGTATGTGAGATGTGAAAAAGCAGCTATAATTACTCACAGACACCAAGGTTCCTTTGGCCACTTTCTTCTAATGGAGCTCTGAAATCACCAAACTTGCTGCATCTGAAGGATACACTTGTCTTTGTGGTGGAGTGTAGATTGCAACAACTGGACTTACATTGGCGCTTTGACTGATACCAAGATGTCTTAGGTCTGGGACTGTATACTATTTTCCTGCCTCTTCTTTATGTTCATCCAGAAACCATGGACTGTACTTCACATTTCAACAGGAACAAAAGAACACACAGGGGTCTTTTCACTGAAGTATTTTCCTGCTCAAGACTGATTGAAGCTATTCATATTAACACCCCTGCAGAGATATTTGTTATGATAGCTTTGATTGAGGAGTCCCTTTTTTATGCTCCCTAATGATGACTGAAACCTCAAATGATTCTCTTTACAAGACCATACACTCTGTTTTCTTTTGTCTTGCACATTTCAGATCTTAGTCCTGTTATGATCATTACTTACACTCGGAAACCTAGAGTCACTGTTTTACTGTCTAGTGAAAAGCAAACCTGGGCTTATAGTAGGTTCTGCAATCCTTGAAATCAATATTGGCCATCGCCCTCTGCTTGTAGATGAAGGAGGTGCCTTAACCCTCTGCTTGTAGATGAAGGAGGTTCTTGGCCATGACAAATTACCAGTTTGTTTGACAGTGGTGTCTTTCTTCTACTGTGATTTCATGCTGAATGGAAACTACAAGGTCTTGATAAGTAACTCCTTACTCTGCATATGCATCTTAGGCTCATGTTTGACATTGAGAAGCAGCTGTTCTTCTAAATGTGTATTCAAGAATTTTCTCCTGAGATGAAGTTATATTTCCTGTCTTTGTAGAATCCATAAAACACTGTAAAACACCTAATAATCAGCTTGAGACTGTGGTCTATGTAGTGCTGAGACTTAGGGGTGTGTAAGTGGCGCGACTTAGGGCTGTGATCAATTTCATTTGCAGAGTGGGAGGTCTGTCATGATTGGTCTGTAGCAGATGGAGGTTTTTGGCCTTTTGATGGTTGCCAAGGGTAAAAATGCCTTAAAGCGCCACTTCCTAACTTAGGGGAGGCTTTTGAAACAGACTTGGATTGTCCTTTTAGAGCTGATGGGCAGACCAGTAGGGCTAAAGCTAGATAGGATAGTGATAATGAGGTTTAACCTTGACATGGGCAGACTGAAAAGTAGGAGGGCGAAAAAAGTTTTATGAGGGTTTTCTAGATGACAAATTGACATATGGAGATCAGCTTCTAGAAAACTTAGCTATGGATCTAGTCATCATTAACAAGTAAAAAATACTGATGACTAACACATTTGTTTTCCTATTGTCCCGAGACTCGTCAGGGCCTACACGTGGATTTTCTCATTCGTCGGTGTCAAAAGCTTCGGAAACATACACACGATTTTTCATTGGAAACAAGTAGTAACTTGAATCTTGAGATGTACTAACTTAACTGCGGGGAAATGATAACAATAACGATGATTCGGTACATAACATATATTAAAAGTAACATCATTAATTTCCTACCATTGTACTAATGGTGGAAATATTAAATTTGTGCATAATATAAATTTAAAAAGTGTTGAGTCTCAAATCTGCATCTTTTCCATACACTTTTCTATACCTTTTTCACTCACTGAACCTCCCAAGTTGTCAATATCATTGTATATTAATTGCAAAAGAGTATCTAACATGGTTTTTAATTATATTTTTGTGTCTGCTGTTTGATTTAGATTTTGTTCATTTAGTTGCGGAATCTTGCCACGTTCCGCAGCTGCTGCAACTTTCCGCAACCATTTTGTGAAACTCTATGTTACAGGTGTCTACAGGAGAAACGAGCCACATGGGCAAGTCAGAAATGATGTGGACATGGTTCGTGTCCTATTGGCTCGAGCAAACTCATCTAAAGAAGCCACGGTCAAAGGCGTCCACATGGAAGTCAACCATAGAGTCTCACGGTGACAGGACTCTGTTTCGTGTCACGTGAAGGTTCATATGGCCGTTTCTGAGTTGCGGAGGACAAGTCGACATCTGTGCATGGCTCCATAGCCGAATTCAAGCATCCACTCCTCATAGATTTACTTTCCAACACGGCCATGATCCTAGATCCGTGGACGTAATGGTCTACGTGTTCTCCACCAGCATAAACTTTAGGAGACAGTTATATTTCTTTTGTTATATATAACGCGTTTGCATATGCATATAGAGTTAGTCTCGATTAGTCTCTGTTATCTTTTATTAGTCTGCTCTGTAATGTAATTACGCTGCCTTAGTGCCGTAATACTACCTTACTGTTATGACTGCATTTTAATATAAGAAGACTATGTTTTCCAACTTAATTCGTACTTGAAGATCGTTGCCAAGGCTGGTGTAGAGGGCCCCTGCTCAGCTAAGGTTTTGTGCATTAGTGTATAGTTCTTATTTCATTTCTTTAAAGCTCATTGTGCCATAATCCATTCACATTTTTATACATTTCATTTTTCATGATACATATGCTTCATTTCTGTTTATAAACTTTCATGCTTTCCATTTCACTTCTGTCTTTCATGTTTTATGTTGTTAATCACTGATCAGTGCTCTTGTTTCAGGTTATAGATAGGCAGCCCGGGCATTTTCATAGCTTTTTGACTAATGACATGGAATTAACATTGTTCTGTTGCTAATGTGTTTTTCTTAGTTTCTGTTTAATTTCAGTACTGCTTTGTTTAATTCAGTTTTGCTCATTTGCTTCAGTAGTTAAATTTAGATATATTAAACTGCTCATAACATCTTCAGTTGCCTCCGAAAGCCACAGCTGGACTGATGGTGAGGGATTGTATTATGAAATGTGTAGTTTAGTATTAGTTTTCTTTCTGCAAATTTAGATATATTGAACTACTCATAACATCTTCAGTTGCCTCCGAAAGCCACAGCTGGACTGATGGTGAGGGATTGTATTATGAAATGTGTAGTTTGGTATTAGTTTCCTTTCTGCAAGTTAGAAATATTAAATTGTGCATGACATCTTGAGTTACCTCCGAAAGCCACAGCTGGACTGACGGTGAGGGATTGAATTATGAATGTATGGTTTGATATTAGTTTACTTTCTGCAAGTTAGATATCAGTTACTCAAGTTGTTTATGGTTACTTCCGAAAATCATAGCTGGACTAATGATGAGGGATCATAAGACAAGTTGATGTAAATTGATTTAGATTTACTTTATTGCAACTTTTGGATTTCTTTCAGCATAATTTATTTTGTGTTTAGACAACAGCAAGAATAGTTTGGTTTCATGCTCACTAGTTCACTGTTTTGATTCATTAGACTAGCAGCACCTTTTCATTTCAGCAGCATATTTTCATTTCCTTTCAAGTTTTGTCATTGTAAATTTCAAATTCCTTTTTTAAGTTTCAAGTTGGTAAATCATTATAGAGGATATCATTTCCTTGAACAAACATAACCATACTTGTTTTCATTTTAGAATTTCCATTTCATCTTAGAAAACGAAAACGACAAAAAGTTAAGAAATAGGTTATCTTGCACATATAGTGCGCCACACTTCATCAGCTTACGAATCCCGGATTGACAAATTAAATGCATCAATTTAGGAGACACTAAATTGACCAAGCAAAAAGCATGCATGGAAACAAACCTACAACAACACAGGGCAAGAAACTAAGAGCATATGGATCAATGGGTTGTAGAACAGGCAAGTGTAGTACAGAGGTATGTGACAAAAAATAATACTTGTATGTTGACATATCAATAAAAATACTTATACTCACTGATAATTTTCCCCGTTTATGTTTCTGTGCCATGTCTGCGTCACTGCGATGGGGATATTCCAACCTCTTCATGGCTGCAGTTTGCCTGACAGAGTCCTTCAGACCCCAATACATATGAATGCCAGTTTTTATCAAAAATTGCAACCACATTTTGTAGGTTTAAGTAACTTATCCACTTTGCTAAAATGATAACAACATAAAGAATATTATTTATTAATTTTTTGTCATCATCTTATTAGTGGCCTTATTAAATTTATGTATAACATGAATTTAGAAAAAAATGCCTGGAGGCAACTTTGCAATAGTGCAGGGTAATAAACTAACAGTATATATATGGATGGATTGCAGAATAGGTGTGAGTAGGACAGAGGTATGTGAAAATATAAAACTTATATGCAGATACACTAAAAATCTCAACAAAGATGATGGATGGAAATTAAGTAAAAGTTGGACTGCGACCCTCTCAAGGTGATTCATTCCTGGCTGGTTACTTTCTTTTGTCCTTCATTTTCTTCCTTTTGTTTGATTTTTTCCCTCCTCTTTTTTTGTACCCTTGTTTTCTTTCTCTGCAGTTTTTGTATGCTTCTTTCTATTGCTAGATATTATCCTTGGATTCTTGTTGATTCTTAACTTATATATATATATATATATATATATATATATATATATATATATATATTCTCCCTCTTCGCTCTTTAGATTTATTAAACCCCCTTTCTTCAATATTTTAATATCTTTCCCCCCTTCTCCTTATTAATTTTATAATTTAATCAATTTTTCTTAATTATTATATTATTTGTTACCCCTCCCCACTCTATATAATATTTTAAAATAATAAATAATAATTAAAATAATTTTAAGAACTTTTAAATTTTCAACTAATTAACTAAATATCTACTAGTTTTTATAACGACTAGTTTGAATACCTATCACTGGGCAATGGCACATTCTTACTATTTGTTCAATGAGATCGATTTCCTTCTTCACCTTGTCTTGAGGATAGACATGATCATGGATTCTGTCCAAGTTCAAAAATGCTCAAAAAAATGAATTGCTCATAAGTGGTTGCAATCTAAACGATCGGAAAGGTCTCGTCTATTTATAATTTTGGCACCACGAACGGTTCTCAAATCCACAAACGGTTCTCAAAACTGAGGTCGTATGCAGAAGTTATCGAGGTTTGAAAACACCTATTAAACTCCAAAAAAAAGACTGTTTGACTTGGTTTGAATTTTGAAATTTTAGAAAAAAATTATATGTTAAAAGTGATTTTGGTAAGGTTAGTGGAGGCCAATCATTGGGTGCCCGTAGCTGCCAGTGCCACGTGGCCCCGAGCCTGGTGGTTAAAGGTCAAAGGCAAAAAATTGTTGTTTTGGGCGAGCCCAACACCATGGGCGGCCTCTAAACAAGATTCGAGGTTGGGGTTTACTTGTAACGGGCACGACCTTCATGTATTTGGGGCTAACCCGACTCCTCGGGCGGACGGGCCCGATGCACGCGATAGGGTTAGGCTTGAACGGCCGTTCGGGTCGGATTGTACTCGTTTGTTTAAAAAAAAAATTGTTATGACCCGTCGAAATCGAACTGGACGCATCACAGCCGCGGTACTGGCTTGGGCAGGCATCATGAGTTGGTTCTTAATTTGTATGGGCATCGTTGTTTCTTCAAGTTCTTGAACTTTGCGTTGGCGGTAAGGGCCAACACCTCACTTCAGCACTCATAAAACTGAGCCCAGAACGACAATACACGAGAATTTTGTTCAATGCAAATTAATTAGCACTAAAACGTGGCTTAGCCACTAATCCTAGTCATTAGCGCACAAAATGCGTTTGTTTTTTAAAATAGGATTAACCGCCATTAATCCTTGATTAAATTTAAACTAATCCGAATTAAAGGTTAAAGTGGCGGACACGACATTTTGGAGGTTGGCCATCTTTGTGCCTCTAGCGGGTTCCTCCACATTTAGTGGAGGTTTTCAAGGGATATTGGGCAAACTTTGTTTTTTCCATAACTCCCTCATTATTGAACCAAATTCGGTGAAAAAATAGTCAATTTTGGGTATTTTCTATATTCTAAGCAGTTTGGCATAGATTCTAGGTCAAACAGAGGTGTTCTTTAGTAGTTTTAGCTTCAAGGAATATTAAGGAGCCATCAAGGCCACCATGGAGAAGGTTGTGTATTGGGTTTTCTTTATCAGTTTTATGTAAATGAATAGTCATCTCTGGCTATTTCATACCTTACATTTGAATTTACGAAATTTTTTCCTAATGGACACCCATTTTTAATTGTATTTACATTTGAACAGATATGCAACGAGGACATGCCATTGGAAGTGGTGACATATGTATGTAGAAATTTATTAATATTTGATGTATTCTTGGATCCTCCGATCTAACAATATTTATCTTCTGCTAAATACGGGGAATATACATTTTGTTAAACTTGTGGAAATTTAAAACTTAATTGCAAACACATGTGAATCAATTCAATCGCACATAACATAGTTGTTTAACAGGAAAGATTAAAGCTAAAAACCTCAACTATCATATATTATGTATATCAATGGAATCAAGTAATAATCTCATACAAATCTTAGTACATCAAGCTCTAAGTACAATCCAATCGCTAGTACATTTTCATGCAGAAATTTGCATCTCCATGCACCAATTTCTTGCCTCCTGACAACTTGCCTCCACTGCGCAATCCCTGCTGAAGAAGACCCCTGAATGAATTCGAATTAGCCTTGCCTTGACTGCATAATCCTCATTGGCAACTCCAATGTGTGTCAGATGCATTGAATGCATCACTATAGTCACAACGGATAGTCCATCTCACCCTTTCACCTATCTCTCCACTGGGTCTCCACTGGAACTGACATGCACTATAGTTAACTGTTGTTTCTGTTCAGTTGTTAGTGAGTTAGTAGTTGTGAATTAATTAACTAATTAATTCACTTAACTCTCACTAGTGTATCTTTCAGTTAGACTAGATACAACTAGCTCAACTGAGTTTAACTCCATTAACTGAGTTAAATTGAATAACAACTCCTGTAACTACTCTTCCAACTCTGTCATAACTTTGCCACTTCAGTTCTAACTGAGTCCTCCATGCATGAGCCACCAATAACCCTAGGAATTGCGTAATTCCTTCAACCCACTGATTTTCCAAATCTGTTCACTGAAATAAAGTGCTCCAAGAGAATAAGTTGATATTTATTGTCGGATTATTATTAAGGGCTAATAATAATCGACATGCATCTATTTTTAGATTGACAATCTATAAATAGACTTCACCCAATATTCTAAAAATAGAATTTCATCTATTTTTCACATTTGACCAACCATCTACAAATAGCATCCTGCAACTTATAGAATATGCTCACCATGTCTAAAAATAGACATACACCTAAAAATAGCTTGCGGGCCCCACTTAGTGAAGGTGCTTACTTTTCACTAAGCTCATCATCTTTTTGAATCTCAACACTCCCTCTCAACAAGATAGGGATTATCCTTCACCCCGATCCAGCCTCTATGGTATTCAAATTTGCTCCTGCTGAGCGCGTTCGTCAAAATATCTGCATCATGATCTTTTGTAGGAATGTATTGAAGCAACATGATCTTCTGCTGAACAAAATCTCTGATATGATGATA
>JAXQQM020078942.1:0-16347 GCA_034641835.2 Pinus albicaulis
CGAGGCCGGTTATCATTTCATCATCTTAAATTTTTTCACCACTGTAATATCCCCAAATGGGAATAAGTAGCAATATTAAACAATACTATAGAGAAATAACACAGTTAAGCTAAGTAAGAGTAGGAGGCCAATATGAAGGCTCAATATTTACATTTACAACAACAAATTAGATTTATATTGAAGCCCATAAGATATAGAACGGGAAATAGAAGACTTTTACATGAAGAAATCCTCAAAATGAGGTGCTGCAACCATATATTATGACCGAAAGAGCTTGAAAACGTTATTTATTGGCTGAAAACAACTCTATATTACACTTTAGATCTAGAGTAGATCTATGTACAAAAATTTAGATCTATATCAGTTCTGTACACTAGATAGGCTCCTCTTCAAATGCCCCTTGGGGTTTTAAGCAAAAAGTGAAGTACATGGAGTAGATATGAGATCTAATGCTTTAGATCTGCAAAAATATTCAGAAAATATGTAGCTTCATATCTGATCTAATCAATACAATATGAGGATCCCAAAAAATGGATCTCAAATGTGAAGGGTAGATCCCCAATCACATGAAAACCAATACTCCAAAAAGTGTGCCAAAACACCCTGCAACTGTACCCTTGCAAATAACGCAGTACTGGAAGGGAAACTATGTTGTAGGCTCTAGAACAAGTTTGGCCTCAAGCCAAGATCTGAAAATGTAGCTCCAATAATCCAATACTCTCTTACCAATGGGATAGAAGCCTTCCCCACTGAAAAGAGGCACTAGATTGGCCTAGATCTGAGTAGATCTAGCCTCCATTTGTTGCAGCTTACAAAGAAAAAAAAACCTCAATAGGATTTGCATTGTAGTTGGAAGAAGAGCTTGGCCAAATGCCTGATAGTGGACAAGAAATGCAATACTCTTCCAAGAGCTACTCGAGGAAAGAGGTGGGATTCTCGATCAGGAACACCCAGTGCTAAACAACACTATTCTATGCTAAACAACAAGGAGAATAAGAAATGTCTAAACAGACAAAATCTTCAGAAATAACATAATCATCAAAAACCTTGTCATGCTGTCCTCCTCTTCCTTTTATAAGTTTGAGAGCTTGCAAAACCCTAAACCATCTCAATGAAATAGCTCTTTTCACATGAGCCACCTCCAACTAAAACTGCGATGTGCCTCCATGAGGATCACTCCTTCTAGACATTGTTGTTGATTTGGTCATGGTTAATCCAGTCAAAACATTCAACCCCTTTCACACCTAAGGGTGCTCATTTAGTTAGCCCAGATTTAGCCTTGTTCACATGTGGCATTGATTTATTTGCTGTTTTAGGAGTTTTTATTGTCCTCCTTTATACATTTATTCTTACAATAGAAAAATGAAACAAAAATGAATATTCCCATTAGCTTGGGCTAATTGGGAATATTACAGCCCTCCCCTCCAAAATTTTGTTTTTCCTCAAGCAACTAATAGGGTGAGTGCTACAACTCTTCTCCTCCTCCATTGGTGACACCGTCATCATGTGTTAAGCTTCTTCCATAAGCTAAGTGCTCACCAATCCAACCCTCCATGAATTGTTCCTCCAAGATTCTCATGAGAGGTAAGTAATCCATCCCACAAGGAGTCAATAACTCAAATGAAACAAACATGGCTGAACCAATGCTCTCCCTATAACATGTAGCATAAGGTGCATGGATAACCTCCATCCCATGTGGTGCATACATGCCTCCCATCCTCCCTCCATACATACCAATAAAAAGTACAAGTATATCATCAATGTATGGAAGCAAAACTACATACATATAAATAGAAATTTGAACATGTAGAGGTGGGTCATAGTCCCACATATGGTACCAACGCAGTGCATCTCTTTCTTGCATCAGATAAAGGTGTGGTAAGTGGTTTTCCCACCACTTAATTTCTGCCCATCTTATCTCACGATGGCTGAAAGTGTGAGATATGTTTGGTGCCTTTGGGAAGCACCCATCATGATAGAAAATCTCCCTTTGCACATCAAGGGAGTGGCCAAATTCAGAAATTTTAGTGGCCCAATGTTTTCCATGATATTTACATGATACTTTACTCCTCCTTCGATTCATGGCCTGCATAAACACGATGAAAGAATATGTACAATCAGAAAATAAAACATGCTTTACATGATCAAATTATTCACCAAGAATGTTCCTCCTACACATGGAGTTGTGCATGGATCTTTCTCCTCTTTCAAAAGAAGGAAGAGATGGCTGAAATAACCCCTTCATGGAGTCATGTTGCTTCCCCAACTCCACATAGTTCATGCATTCTTGAAAATTCTGATGTAGTTATTATTTCAAGCCTTCCCAATCAAAGCTTCTCATGATGATGTTGTAGATCTTCATGGAATACATATGGCTGAAATAGAACTCTTGGTAATATTTTTGTAGCAACTTCTTCTTGAGCTTAGAAGCTCTAGACAAGAAGATTCTACCATGATGATAGATGACTCCTTCATGGACTAGATAGCCCTCTTCATTCAGCTAGTCATCAATTATCATACAAGTGTGAAGATCCTTGGAATAATCCACCAATAGCTGGGATTTCCAATATAGATCTAAACTGCTTAACAATGACAGTGCTGATGATGTATCAACATAAATTTTTTTCATGTTTCTGATCTCCTCCTTGACATATCCCATGCCAAATATGTGTGTTGGAAGGCCATTCCTTCCATTCTTCTCCTCCCACAACGCAGATCCAGAAATGAGAGTGGGTGATGATGATAAGGGAAGAAGATCTCACTCCTTCTTGAGCTTACCCAAGTCTCCCAACACTGTAGCTTTGTCTTGAAGTGCTCCAATACCTCCTAGATCTAAGCTTGGAGCAGAAATTTGTGAGGTCTTCCCCACCAAATCTAAATTAGGTGGCCAAGCCTTTGATCAGATCACGGGTGAGTACTACTGACCATCCATGAACGGTACTAAGATCTTTTAAACGACTATGGCTTATACAGGTTCAAATGAGCATGTTAGAGCATACACATATTAACATGAATTAAACATAATCAGGAAGCACATAACACATAAGCGAAAGACAACCAAATTGATAACGGAGTTCACCCCTCCAACTCACTGGGGTTACATCTCCGGACCTGCTTCAATTGGAAGGCAGATCCTTTATATTTCATCTTCAAATTAAGCTTTCATACATTCCAGCTCCATGGCTGAGCATTAGCCAAGCACTATGGCTTTCAAAGGCTAAGTTTCCTATCCTCTCTCCTCTCCTACATAAGGCTCACATCATGAGTTTATATAGTTTTTCCCCATAACTCCCCAATCCACAATAGTAGGATCTCAAGACATTTTAAGGAAAGACAAACTCCATGATTCTAGGACTTCAAAACTTACTCAAGGCAAAAAATGGCAAACCCAACTTCAAGGATCTTATCCATGCCAAGAAAGCTCAACCTCTCAATGAGAAATAGCAAATTAGTTGTGAGGTCAATTCTCACATAAAACTAATTTCTCAAATGGAATAATAAGTGAATATTTTGGTGAGTCATTTTCCACTCACTTAGAACATTACCCACTTCATAATTTTTAAATGAAATAATGAATTAATTCACTCATTACTTTGTCACCCATCATAAAGTGTCTTCATGGTGCATAAGTAAACTTCTTTGTTGGTGGAGATCCTCCTGGATCAAACCTCCCCGAAAAGAAAACTTTTGGTCTCCAAAATTATCAGCTTCAATCGAATCAACTGTATGCAAATGTCTCTGAAAGGCAAATTCCATCATGACTCCTTCACCTACTGTTCTTCGGAATCAGAAGATAATGCCAACACCTGCAACTGTTGCAACACAAATGCCTGAAAAGGCACATTCCTGCAAGATTCCTTCACCTCAGTTCTTCAGAATCGGAATGCAAAAGCCTACATCTGCATAAAGCTGCAACACAAATGCCTGAAAAAGGAACATTCCTGCAAGATCCCTTCACCTTAGTCCTTCAGAATCGGAATGCAAAAGTCCACATCTGCAGAAAGCTGCAACCTGTAGCTGATCATACCTGTTTACAACACTTGCCAAGGGTTCATTGGTCAAGTTTACATGCCAAAATGGCTTTAGGAAAATTTCCTCATTCAACCTGATTACAAAGAAGCGAACAAGGCTTAATGCGTAAAATTACGCCTCACACTCTCCCTCACATAAGAGTGGCTGAAACAAGCCTTTTACAATGCTTTATAATCAACTTTACATCATGAATTTCATGATGGAAACTATGGCCTATTACATGATGGCAACTATGGCCTATTACATGGCATTTGACAACTTACATGCCAAATTTCTGATGCCAAAATATGATGGCAACTGCAAGTAATTTAATGTGGCCAATATGTGCTCAAAGGAAAAAATTTTAAAGTTTTAGATCCCCTCTCCATAATGAGTGCATAATGGGTGCATAACAAGAAGCACTAATGGTGAAAAAAATAAAAATTCCACCCTTTTACAAAATATATGCCAAATATCATATTCACTTGGAATGTGATAATGATTTAGATCCCCCATTAAACAAAAAGTGCATCAACGAACTATAGGTAAGGAAATAAAATAAAATGCCACTTTTAATTACCCATTTATGTCTGTCCACCGTAAGGAGGGAGGCCACGTAAGATACATCCATTTGCACACTGACAATTCACTGTTCCCCAAAGGCCCCCCCGTGTAACAACTCTCACACATACATGCCAAGCTTCTAGTGTGAGACATGAGACTTCCTATAAATACTTGGATCAAAACACGAGGTTGATTGTCGAGGCAGAAGACACTTGTTGCGGCCGTCACAATCCATGCAACAGTTGAACAAGACAAAACTTGAGTCGGATCGTGGAACATAAATTCATCCAATAGCAAACCATTGTGAATTTCTCCATTGCGTTGCCTCCAAGTGATTACATGCCTACACCTCACTCGTCAAGTACTATCGCGCTCCTCGTCAGACGGTCTCTGTCAAAGTGACATGAAGTTAGTGCATCTTGTCTAGCATTGTATGTGTCAAGCCTTTAACATACACATTCTTCCCGGGTTGCACATTCATTCTCTTTCCAGAAGGGAGTTGATGCCCAAAATAAACGACCAGCTACGAAAATTGTTCGCAACTTGTCCAGAAAGTCAATCTCCTTGAATTTCTAAGGTGGAGGCATTCTGGAAAAACATGACTAATTTGTGCAAAGATTGAAGGTCTCTTTTCTCATGACTATTTTCCTAGCAGATACATCTCTGACAGTACACGTTTTTTCCAGACACCTTACAATGAAATCATTGGTGAGAACTCGTCCTTTTTTCTCGCCTTTTGTGCAATCTATGACAAGCCCATTCTCATACAAGGCCACCAGAATATCAAGACTATAACCTTATACTTTGAGTCTCAATGGCCTTCTCAGGCTCACTCAATTCAGAGGACCGATCAATAGCTGTCTTGATCTCAAAAAATGGAAAACGTGGGGCAGAGCGTATAAGAGAGAGGTCAAACTCAGTATCGGAACCCAAACACCAGGATCGACCTTGAACCACAACTTTGGGCGTGTAAAAGCTATCCAGCTCCAGCGATTGGCTATAGGCCCTCTGTCTCACTGTCTAAATACTGCTCCACTGGAATACCATAATATGCAGTGTTTTTTTCGTCGCGGGTGACCAAAGTCTGACCAGGCGACGTTGAACACTGAATTGATGTAAACAACGTGAGAGAAATCACGCCATGCACGTCCAAGATATGCAGTGCCAAGCTGGCCACAGAAGTCAAGTCAATAGCAGCTTGCTTTGGTGACATAAAGAACAGACAGGGTTATCTCCTCCATCAGTCTCATCTGTCAAAGGCCATCACAATAGCATCGTCAAACAAACAAACAAAAACATAATGCCATCGCTGAATTGCTCTTTTTGCATGTACAAAATATGCAACGATTGTTGGGCCTACTCCATCGAATACCTCGTCGCTACTAACACCGTGAGACTGGTGATAATCGAAGTGAAGGATGTCGTGCCATTTTTAAAGCACTATACATCAAACGCATCATATCTTCTCATAACATCTGATCAGATTCTCCCGCTCCAACTTCTAATCCAAGAAATCCCCATGAACGAGTTGTGTGCAGACTTCTTGTTTGGCTGACAAATACAAACAATACCTGCGGTAGATTTGAGAGAGTAATAGCTTGCTCTTCTTCAAGAGTAGCAGCAAAACCGCTTACGCTTCCCCTGTATGAGTACAAGATGTTGTCTTTGGCGGCCTCGTTGCTTCCTAGAACTGATGCCAGAGCACACGATGAGATTCGGCTACCAGTTTCATCGTGTTGTCCTCCTAAGTACACCACATAAAGCTATTTAGCGGCCATAGCTGAAGCTATGAATGCTAATAACAGCACCACCAGCACAAATGAAGTTATCTTCTGGGCCATGGCGGTTGCTGCTGGTGTACAATTAGTTAAATGGCCCCCAAAATCTGCGGGAGATCCCAACAACGACGAAGTTTTCTGCGCGCCGATCATGGGAGGAAAACAAACAAAATTGGCTTACACCACTCTCACCGATAACGAATACCAATCTGCGATCCCTTCTGCCAGGGAGTCATCGTAAATACTGAGATCAAATTTCTTTTCATTATCCAAAATGCCGATTTTGTGGCACAAAATCTGGCAACTCACTTCTATCACGGAAAACCAATCCATGAATTCCCCACCGGCCCAAATTTATCGTGGGAAATGAATTGCCTTCAGAGTATGACCCAGCTCGACGATGCTTTTTACCATGGTAGCCTGTAGTAGCATGTCGCCTTTGTGAGCAGCGACCAATTCCAAACCTTAGCATCTGCATATCAAACACTTGCAGCGCATCTATCCTTAATCACTGTCGCACGTTCCAGCAGCCACACCGAGTGAGAAACTTCTCATGCAGAGGTAGATACACAACCTTTTATTGTCCTTACTGGTGCCTTGATCTCAATGCTATCAAACGCTGGTGCCCTGTGAAGGGCCAGAAAGCGGCACTGGTCCTTTCGATTTCATTTCATTCCACATGGAATAATCTGGCCGTGGTGAGATTCAATGCTTCTGACATTTGAAGTTCAAGTGTTCGAAAGATTACAAATTATATCGCTCAGTAATTTAGCCAGTCGGTACAGGGCACTGAGTCGAGCTAATAATAAGTGTAATCTAATTTTGCTTATAATAACTCAGAACTTCTGCCTTTGCCTTGATTTGACAAAATTTCAGGTTGCAATAACTTTTCCATCGGGAGGCCATTTGACGTGATTCTAGCGTCGTTGGATTCCTCTTGTCGATATCTTCGTGATGGTTCCATTATTTGTTGATTCCGAGTTAGAAGAATTTTGAGAATTTTCCATCAAAAGACGAATACCTGCCCCCATAAAACTCGAAATTTTGCAGAAGATCAGATATATAACCTGGAGAAACATCATGAAATGCTTACCAAACTCGAACCAAGCATTTCTTTCTTGTAAGCGTGTTTTTTGAATGGTGAATGGAGCTTTCTTCACGAGCTCTTTCGCCATATGTTTGCTTGACTCTTGGCGAATTCCGGGGTGCAACTTCCAGCACTTCTTCTCCCAATGGCCACTGATTTTGCAGAAATTGCAGAAATTAGACCGTTTCCCGTTCCACTGTGTCTTCATGATAGGAGGATTTAGAACGTTCTCATTCTTCTTGGTCTCCCTTCTTGTGGGAAAATCTGTCTTCTTAACCCACTCTTTCCTTGTATGATGCTTAACTACACCATAGTTAGCAGATCTATGAAAGCAATCACTTCTCTTATGTGCAAAATTAGAATCTGAATGATTGTCATACCTTCTTGGCTTGTCCTTAAATTGATGAAAACTAGGTGGCTTGATTCCTTTCTTGGAATCAGGTGATGAAGGGATGAATTTTGTTTCAGCTACCTTCGAGCATTCTCCTTCTTCCTGTCGATAACCCAAACCTGCAAATGGTTGTCTTGGTACAACCTCCAATGGTTGGGTGATTCCTTGGCCATTTATGCCAAGTCCACCTCTGCTATACCCCATCTTCGTGAGGATTTTCATGCCAACATTAGTTTCATATTGAGAGAGAACAGAACTTGAAGTGACATCACATACCTCGGTTTGACATGCAACCTCCGTTGTCTCAACTTTCTGCAATTTAGACAATATCTCCTCTTTAGCTCGTAGCATCTCTTGAAGCTCCTGCTTATCGAGAAATAATCTTCGCAATTCTGCATTTTCGGCTTGAAGGCTTTCGTTTATCTCTTGCAACTCTTGCAGTCTTTCAGCGTGCTTCGCTCCTTTTCCCATCCTGCAAAGCAGTCACCTGCTCCGATACCACTTGATCCGATCACGGGTCGAGTACTACCCAACCATCACGTGTACGGTACTAAGATATTTTAAACGACTATGGCTTATACAGGTTCAAATGAGCATGTTAGAGCATACACATATTAACATGAATTAAACATAATCAGGAAGAACATAACACATAAGCGAAAGACAACCAAATTGATAACGGAGTTCACCCCTCCAACTCACTGGGGTTACATCTCCGGACCTGCTTCAATTGGAAGGCAGATCCTTTATATTTCATCTTCAAATTAAGCTTTCATACATTCTAGCTCCATGGCTGAGCATTAGCCAAGCACTATGGCTTTCAAAGGCTAAGTTTCCTATCCTTTCTCCTCTCTCCTTCATAAGGCTCACATCATGAGTTTATATAGTTTTTCCCCATAACTCCCCAATCCACAATAGTAGGATCTCAAGACATTTTAAGGAAAGACAAACTCCATGATTCTAGGACTTCAAAACTTACTCAAGGCAAAAATGGCAAACCCAACTTCAAGGATCTTATCCATGCCAAGAAAGCTCAACCTCTTAATGAGAAATAGCAAATTAGTTGTGAGGTCAATTCTCACATAAAACTAATTTCTCAAATGGAAAATAAGTGAATATTTTGGTGAGTCATTTTCCACTCACTTAGAACATTATCCACTTCATAATTTTTAAATGAAATAATGAATTAATTCACTCATTACTTTGTCACCCATCATAAAGTGTCTTCATGGTGCATAAGTAAACTTCTTTGTTGGTGGAGATCTCTGGATCACTCCCCAGGTGGTTTGCCACTAGATAAGAGTGTCCCATGCAGAAATCTCATGAACATAATAGATGGGACTATAAGGTCCTTACTTCCACTGCGCAAATCCATATCTATTTTCTGTGTGGAAGTGTTATGTGAGGGGTAAGTATGCATATCTTTGATCATTTGAGATTCACCACTCTTCTTGTCCACCCATTCCATTTGCAAAGCCTCCCAATCATTGGTGACTTTCCCCAGTGTAATCAACCATTAAACCCCAAAAATCACATTGGTGTCCGGTATTTCAACCACAAATAAGTGATCAACCAAAGATTAGGTACCCATTGTGACTGAAAGTGATGGGAGTAATGCATGCATTTCATTTTTCTATCTCCTGGGACCAAAACAGAGAATACATCAAAAGTATTAGTGGGTATTTCCCTCCCTTGCACAAGATGTGCGTCAATGAAGTTGTGGGTAGCCCCACTATCATTCAGTACAGAAACCCTATGATTCATGATTGAACCTTGAACTCTTAAGGTCAAGTACTTAGGTACTCCTCTCAAATATGCAAGAGTTCCTCCTATTGGAGAAAATGCTCGATTCCCATCTCCTAATGGTGTTGGATCTCCTTCAACAGTGTCAGTGCTGTGACCTCTTCTTGGTTCATCATCTTCTCCTTCTTCAAGATCTAAGAAGACCTCTATGTAATGTATTTTTCCAGGAGCACATATATGTCTAGGTGCCCATGGTTCTTGGCAAGTGAAGCATAGATTCTTCTTCCTTAGATCTCTCTGGGCTTCAATATCAAGAGGCTTCTTCAATGAGCTCTCCTTAGAAGGAGCAGATTTCTCTTCCTTTCCTTTAGAAGGAAAAGAGGGCTTGTGCTAAAAGTTTACCTTTTCTTTTGACAAGGCATCTTGAAGTTCCCTAGCCCTATCAATGGCATCATTCAAGGTAGTGGGCTTCGTAGATTTTACCAACCCATGAAGAGGTTCATCTAGACCATCAATGAACATGTACACCCTTCTTGCTACAGACAAATCAGGGACCATAATAGATAATCTCAAAAATTTAGAAATATAAGACTCTATATTACGTGATTCCTTCAACTTTGTAAGGCTCATGAATGGTGCTTCTGGATCTCTTCTATCAAATATTTCCACCACCCTTCTATTGAACTCATAATAAGCAGTCACATTAGCATGACCCAATGTAGACAAGCCATGGAACCACCAGTCATGTGCTTCCCCTTCAAAGTGCAGCGCTGCAATCTTGATAACTTCCATCTCTAGGACCTTTTTAAACTGAAAGTAGATGTCAATTTTTACGCTACAGAGTGATTTTGATCATGATTCTGAGTGAATCCACCATCTCTATGTTGATGCTTTGGTCTTCTTTTGTCCTTTAGGTGACAGAACTCTTGAAAACTCAAGTGATCTGTGAATCTTCGATTTTGAGACTCATATTCTTCAAAATATTCTTCAAGGAATGCTTTCTCTTGAAACCCTTCATTTCCCACAGCCAAAAAGGTAGGCATGGTAGAGTGTTGGGAAACTTGTGGCTGATGCCTTTGGTTGATCATTCCAGTGGTGAGACATGCCAAAGCTTTCTCCAAGATGAAATATCTTAGGATATTCATTGATTCTGTCCAATCTCATCTCTTTTATCTCTCTAGTAAGATCTTGCATGGCTATCAAAAGGATCTTTTCAAAGTCCTTTCCTTCTTCATCACTTCCAGATTCAGGGGCTTTACCCTTGTCTTTATTGTTTGTGTAATCAAATTTGTCTGTGTTCTTTTAAGATGCACTCATGCATAATTTTGAGAGGTCTAAAATGGGCCTCATAAGAAAAATGTACAACAAAAATAAACTTTATAACAACCAATAGGATTCAAGATGATGATGTCATCCATAATGGATGATTCACCATTTTGGAGTAAAAAAGTAAAAATATTAAAAAATAATAAAATAATAAAACTACTTTTTCAACTCGTATTTTAAACTTATCTCCCAAAATTTTTACTCAAATTTCGAGCGGGAGTACTCATTGGATGCGGAATTTAATTCCTCATCCAAGGAGTACCCATGTTGCATACTTTAGATGAACTCTTCTACACGAAAAATGAGAAATACATAAAAAACGTGATTGTAATCACGTTTTTTTATGTATTTCTCATTTTTCGTGTAGTAGGACCCATCGAAAGTATGCAACATGGGTATTCCTTGGATGAGGAATTAAATTTCGCATCCAATGAGTACTCCCGCTCGAAATTTGAGTAAAAACTTTGGGAGATAAGTTGAAAATATGAGTTGAAAAAGTAGTTTTTTCATTTTTCCCTCTAAAATTTGATGATGTCATCAAATCTTATTAGATTTTTTCCACTATTATTTTATAATTTCCTTAGGAGGCCCATTTGAGACCTCAAAATTCCCCTAATGCTTCTCTGTCAGTAAGAGGCTCTTCTTCTTCTAAAGACATATTGGCTTCTTACAGGCTGTGCCAAGATGATTCTTCCGATACCACTATAATATCCCAAATGGGAAACATGTAACAATATTAAACAATATTGCAGAAAATAACGCAGTTCAGCTAAGTAGGAGAAAGAGGCCAATATGGAGGCTCAATATTTACATATACATCAGCAAAATATGTGAATAAGACAACCCATGAGATGTATAACAAGACATAGAAGACTTTTATAAAAGAAAACCCTCAAAATGAGGTGCTGCAACCATGTATTAAGACTGAAATAGCTTGACAGTGTTATTTTTATGAGCTGCAACTACTATATATTACACTTAAAATCTAGAGCAGATTTATGTACAAAAAGTTAGATCTATATCAGATCTGTACACTAGATAGGCTCCTCTTCATATGCCCCTTGGGTTTTCAGTAAAAAAAGTGAAGTACATGGAGTAGATCTGAGATCTAATGCTTTAGATCTGCAAAAATAATCAGAAAATATGCAGCTTCATATTTGACCTTATCTATACAATACAATGATCCCATCCAATGGATCTCAAATGTGAAGGGCAGATCCCCAATCACATGAAAACCAATACTCCAAAAAGTGTGCCAAAAGACCCTGCAACTTTACCCTTGCAAATAACGTAGTCCTAGAAGGAAAACGTAGGCTCTAGAACATGTTTGGCCTCAAGACAAGATCTGAAAATGTAGCTCCAATTATCCATTACTCTCTTGCCAATGGGATAGAAGCCTTCCCCACTAAAAAGAGGCACTAGATTGGCCTAGATCTGCGTAGATCTAGCCTCCACTTCCTGCAACTTACAAAGACAACCAAACTCTCAACAGGATCTGCGTTGTAGTTGGAAGAAGAGCTTGGCCAAATGCCCGATAGTGAACAAGAAATGAAACTCTTCCAAGAGGCCTCTCAAGGAAAGAGGTGGGATTCCCGATTAGGAACACTCAGTGCTAAACAACACTATTCTTTGCTAAAAAACAAGGAGAATAAGAAATGTCTAAACAGGCAAAATATTCAGAAATAACATAATCATTAACAACCCTCTCATGTTGTCCTCCTCTTCCTTTTATAAGTTTGAGAGCTTGAAAAACCCTAAAGCATCTCAATGAAATAACTCTTTTCACATGAGCCACCTCCAACTAAAACTGCGTTGTGCCTCATTGATGGCCACTCCTCCAAGACAACGTTGTTGATTTGGTCATGGTTGACCCAGTCAAAACATTCAGCCCCTTTCACACCTAAGGGTGCTCATTTGGTTAGCCCAGATTTAGCCTTTTTCACATGTGGTATTGATTCATTTGATGTTTTAGGAGTTTTTATCGTCCTTTTCTTACACATTTATTCATACACCGTAGAAATGAAACAAAATGAATATTCCCATTAGCTTGGGCTAATTGGGAATATTACACTGTTTCACATTGTCACGGATAGAGGGTCTATGTATAATTTCAATTTCATACCTTAGCCTTGGATTTATTGGAGGCTTGAAGGTATTGGCTGCAACTGTTAATAAGTCAGCCATTTTATTCTCCTCCCAAGGGATAAACTGAAGATTGAAGGCTTCAAAATAGTTCTCCATAAAATCCCAAACTTCATTTATGTATAATCTTAATCTCAGATGCTTGGTTTGAAAATGATTTTTTATCTATCTTACTATTAATTCAGAATCACCAAAAATTGAGATACATTGAATTCCCATCCATTTAGCAATCTGAAGACTTAAGATCAAGGCCTATACTCAGCAACATTATTTGTTGAATCAAATTCTAACTTAAAATAAAAAGGCATGAGGTTACGTTCCGGTGATATCATCTTGAATCCAGCTCCTGTGCCATCCTTGGAGTAGGCACCATCAAAGTAGTATTTCCAAACCTTATTTAAATGCATCTCATTATGTACAACTGCTGAAGGGTGTTGCTTCTCTGTGTCTCCAGCAAATTTTGCATCTTCATGCAGCATGAAACATGAAAGGTCTTCTTTTTCCTGACTGTAAATGGGGGAATTACCCGCATCCTTCTTTTTAGTGGTTTTCACAAATCTTATTTCTCTATACAATCTCCTTTCTTCCCCATTGAAAACAGGAATGATAGCATAAGTGAAATCTAATTTTAAAACTCCTCCCAACTTTGCTTCCCAAGATCTTGACAAGGGCATTCCAAATCTGACTGGAATGTCAGCAACCACTACGTCCATAACAATAATTTTTGTTGGAATCTGTGCCAAAGGCACTACCATGTCCTTTATTAACCCAACACATTTCATCCTCTTGGAGTCAAATGAATATAGATCCCTGTAAGTTTTAGTAATCTGCAAATTCAACTCTTTCATGACAGACAATGGCATAAGATTGTGAGAAGCACCTGAATCCAACATGCAATTATGGAGAGTAAAATCATGAAGAAGCAATGAAATGTAAAACGGAGGAACAGAAGAATCTACTTCTTCAATGTGAGGACCAAAAGTGACTACTAGTTTTTCTTCTTGCAAGTTCACAGTATCACCTATATCTTCAATCTGTGAGAGATTAATGAATTCTGAAATTTCTTTTTTATAACCTAGTGTCTTAGCTAATTCAAGAAGGGGCACCTGAATCTTGACCTTCTCCAACTCCTTTGATAAATTGAAAACTTGAATTTTTTTAACATTCTTCTCAAGTTCTTCTTCATTCTTTCTAGGATTTAAATTATGTTCAGGTACAGGAATGACCTTCTCCAAAATATTAGTATCAACAGACCTATTTTGGGAAGATTTAGCTTGTTGCACTTCTATTCTATCTACTAGATTCACAGGTTGTTTCCCTTTATCTGCTTGTTTTACTGAGCTCTTTTGTTGTGGAATCGCCACTAGAGAAGGAATAGAATCTTGTTGTTCACCTTCATCATCCTGCACCCTAGATCTCTTTCTAGATCTTAAATCATACTTCTTATGTAACTCAGCTTGCATGAAATCTGTAAATTGCCTATAGTATTCATCCATCTCATCTTAATCAAAAGACACTTAAGCTTTAGCATATTCTCCTTCACAATCTTCCTCTTCTTCATCTTCTCTCGTGTACATAGAAAATATTTGATCTTCAGCTTCTTTTTGGTCATCTTCTGCTGACTATCTAGGTGTTGCTTCTATATACAGTGATGCTTGAACTTGGTCTTGATCTCTTCTCTCCCTCTGCAAAATATGCAGGGGTTGTTTTATGAATTGAGGATTAAATCCTCCTCTGCTTTGTTGTACTGGTTTTTGGAATTTTTTACTCTCCAATTCCAACTTTACTAGCTTATTTGATAAAAAAATTCACCTTTGTCATATCATCAATTCTTTGATCTTGTGGTGATTCTTCTTTTGCTTTTCCCTTCTCTTGAACTCACTGTTTTTCTTGTATTTTCCCAGCTGCAATCATATTAGCTTCAATTTCTAAAGCATATGTATGTATTTTCTCATGAGTAGGGGATCTCCTCTCTCTAAGTGTAAAATTGAAATCAGCTTCAAAAGCCCTAGCAAAAACCACATTTTCTCCAACAAGATGGAGCTTCATCTCTACAGGTAAACTATTGTACAATTTGTTGAATCTCTTAACAAACTCAGAAATGTTCTCATCGGGCTTTTTTTTAATTGCATTAAATTCTGTTAATGAATAACCATGAGCTCTCTTCTCTCCCCATCTCTGAGTGAATTGAGTTTCTAACTCTTCCCAGTTATTAATTGAACCATTTTCTAGCCTCTCCATTTAGAGACTGCACAAAAAGTCTCATTACAACATCAAGATGTTCTACATTTAAATTTTTGGCAAAATTGCAAAATAGGGGTAAATGTTGTTCTGCAGTTACTTCGTCTTCTCCGGTGAAACGAGGAAGTAATTTGAGGTATTCTTGAGGCATGGCATTCATTGGTTGTGGAAAATTAGGTGGTGCACATCTATTCATCAAGAAAGTTGGTGCTGCCATATTTACACCTTGATTAACTACTCCTTGGGTGAACAAGGTTGATGAATCTGTTGTGAAAGTGAATGAAGGTGGTGAAAAAATTGATATGGGAGTGGGTCGATGAACAACAGCAGAGGAACCAACAACTATAGTTTGTTGAGCTTGGTAAAGGTAAAATAAATAGACTCAAAGGAATGTTCTTCCAACTTAGGTTCTTGAAAATGAATGGATGTGAAAGGTGAATCTTGTTCCAAGAAAGTGAGTTCCTTGGAGATATCTTCAAACAAAGGGTTATGAAAACTGCTACCAGAAGCAGACAATGTAGGATCAGGTGTTGAAGGGGTTTTTGGTTTCTGATTCATTTTAGAAACCAATATTTCTGGATCTGACAAAGTAGAAACTTTTTGTTGAGAGGTATCTGACCTCGTGTGAGGCCTTTTGAAAGCTATGATTCTAAAAATAATAGACACAGCCAAATATTTCCTCCTCACTGAACAACCAAAGTAAATAGTATGAAAACCCAGGGAAAATGAACCTCACTTCTTCATCCTTGGCAACAGCGCCAAAAAATGTTGTATCTTAAGCGACAATCCCTTGGCTGTGGTAAGGAATCAGTGTTTAAGACATTTTAGAAATATATGTCACAAAACTTATAATATCATTTGGTCTTTGTTTAATACCTTTGGAAATTAATTCTTTAATACCCTTAATAATCTGATATAATGAAAGACTTCACAATGCCATTAACTGCTAATATCTAAGTGAAAAGAAGAACTAGAAGGGAAACTCAAAATGATATGCTGAAAAAAAAAATCTATCACTGTAAACTTCAGAAGAACTTTGTATAGAAAGAATAGTTGGAGTGAAG
>JAXQQM020068267.1:0-78439 GCA_034641835.2 Pinus albicaulis
GCGCTCAATAGCTCGTTAGAAAGATCTATCCATGGAGTACAACTTTTGAATGAGAAACATCGGTCCATGGACCCGTGTTGCTCTCTGTTTTCCCAAAAAACGTCATTTAGGGCCTCAAAACGGCTCCGGAAGTTCAGGACCCAAAAAACTGCTAAAAATAGTAAGTTTTGCTGCAACTTGAAAATTGAAAGAACTGATGGTGGGGGTTCAAATGGAATAGGTGGGTGGCCACCAATATCCACCTCGGATCATTAATAATTTTACTTTCTCTGATATAAAATGGCCGAGAAGCTTACCTTCCTGCAGCCTGAATACAGTCTTTTTGGGATTTAATGACAGACCAAACCTTCTACATTTTTCAAAAACCCTTCTCAGATGTTTTAGGTGCTCCTCATTGGTCTTGGAATAGACTGTTATGTCATCCAGATAGATGACAATGAAGTGCCCTATTTCCTCTTAAAAGGCTATGTCCATTGCTCGTTGGAAGGTCACACCAGCTTTCATCAGTCCAAAGGGCATTTTTACGTACATAAAAGTACCCCATGGAGTAGTGAAAGCGGTCTTAAGTTGGTCTTCTGGGAGTACTAAAACTTGGTTATAACCTGAAAAACCATCTAACAGGGAGATCCTTTTTAAGCCTCCTACCCTCTGCAGAATGTGTTCCATCTTTGGCAAAGGGTAATTGTCTTTAAGTGAGGCTCTGCTAAGGTTCCTAAAATCAATGCATAGTCTGATCTCACCTGTTTTCTTTCTCATAGCTACTAGGTTCGAGACCCAATCAGAGAACCTCACAGGAACTATGATTCCTTCCTCATACATCCTTTTTATTTCCTTTTCTACTGTGGGCAATTGTTTTGGGTTAATTCTGCGAAGTTTCTGTCTAAAGGGTTTTTTATTCTCTTTCAAAGGTATTTTGTGTTGTATAATGTTTGTGTCGTAGGCCTTTAAGTCCTTGTAGCTCCAGGCAAACACATCAATGAATTCTTTGAAGAAGTCAATATATTTCTTTTTCATTTCTGCGGGCAAGGAATTAGCCAATTTAATCATCTTAGGCTTATCTTCAGTGCCTATGTTGCATTCCTCGACATCAGAGTCTGAGTGCTCTATGGTGGGTTTTTTCGCTACGTCGTCGAAATCAAATAAGTCTTCCAAAGGTGCTAGACCTCGGGGTATATTCTTATCTTTTTCCTGTAGCACCTATATTTCCTCTTTATATGCATTCTTATATTATTCTATGGGACTTCCAAGTTGTTCAGTTAAAGTGTTTATTTCAATGTTATGGGGTGATTTCTCTTCATCGGGGGGCTCTTCACTCAGGCAGTTATCATCATATTTAGATTCTGAATCCGAGAATTCAAACTCGTTCCTGCCTATTAGGAAATCCTCAATCTGCTTATCACCCTCAAAGACCTGCCAATATTTCTCATTATCAGGCACTGCAGGTCTGTATTTTTTCTGAATGATGATTTGTTTGTCACTCGAAGGCTTATGATATGAACTAGCTATGCAAGCTAATCCATTCGCAATTATGTCATAGCTCCTAGGAACAAACACTAGTTCATATTCCATAAATTTTTTCAGAAAATCCATAGCATCCTTCCTGTACGCTCTCAACCTAGGGTGTTTCACTGTGTATTCTCCATTCACTTGTTTTATGATTAACTCAGAGTCTCCATGCACAGCAATCCTACGTGCTCCTAATTTTTTTAACAGATTCAAGCCTAAGATGAGAGCTTCATACTCTGCGATATTGTTTGTACATTTAAAGTTTAGATTGAAGGCATGACTCTCTGCGTAGTCACTCTCTGTGTTAAGTAACCACACCCCTGCTCCTGCAGTTTTCCTAGTGGAAGACCCGTCGAAATTCATTCTCCATAAGGGATCATTTTCGTGTTCATCATTGTTTTCATCCCTGATGCTATTTTCATTTTTATGTTGTAATACGGGGTTTTTGTTGTGACGTGGAGGGTTTTGTTCTTCATGTGGTGTATGGGCTTCAAATTCTATTTCTTGTTCACTCTGAGTTTCAGATTCAGTGCCCTGTCCAGAGGATTCTTCTTCATTTTCTTCCAAGTCCAGAGTGGCCATTATGTTAAAATCTATGGGCGTTGTCTCATTGTTTGTATCTTTGTTTTCTATTTCTGGTTCTTCCAAGGATTCATCGTTGCAAAGGATAAGGGAGTCTAGATCAGTGTGTATAAAGTACAGAGGTGAATTTTCAGGTTTTTCAGGGCTGCTGACCAGGAATTTCATTTGTGCCTCTCTATACAGTCTCCTAAGCTGGTTGAAGAAAGGGATTGTGGCGTATGCCCCATCCATCTGCATTGTGCCCTGCAGCTTGGCTCCCCATGACCTTGATAATAGCATGCCATACTTAGGTGGCACATCTGCCACCACAACATCCATAACCATACATTTTGCTGGGATCTGGGTCAAGTTCACACACAAATCTTTGATCAGGCCAAGACATTTTACTCTGCTAGAGTCGAATGAATATAAATATTTATAAGGATGTGTTATCTCTAGGCCTAACCTCTCCATAACTACCTTAAGCATCAGGTTGTGTGATTCCCTAGAGTCATGCATTGCGTTGTGAAGGATCTTGTCATGGATATTGAGACTGATGTGAAAAGGAGGTACTACTCCTTCCTAAAACTTCCCTTCTATCTTTGGACCAAACAGGAGGGCCGGTTGATCATCACTCAGATTGACAGTGTTATTGTTTTCACCTAGATTTAGAGCTTTCAAAATTTTTCCTTTATATACATCCTAAGTGGCCAGCTCGGATAATGGGACGGAGATTTTAATTTTTGCAATCTCACTCTCCAAATTGAAGGTGGATTGACTCTTCGTGACACTCAACTCTGTTTTGTTAGCCACTACTTTAGTGGCAGAATTAGTGTGTTGATTCTCACCATGTATAGTGTTAGTAACTGTTTTATCAGGGGCACTAACTGCAGTGCTAGCGCTGCTAGTTGGTTGACTTTGTTTATCAGTATTTGGGTTGTCTTTTCCTTTGTTCCTCCCAGAACTCTCAGCTGCTGATTTTCCACTTTCAGCAGTCACTTTAGAGGTTTTCTCAGGCCTTTTCCTAATGGTAATCTCAGAAGCTTTAGGTTTGGAATTTTCTAAGCTCTTTTTTCTTCTAAGTTCATACTTTTCTCTGAACTGCATGATGGAATTTTCAAATCCTAGCCTGTAATATTCAGATTCTAATCTTTCCTCATCCCAATATGAGGGAGAGGGCTGATCTTCTTCTGTGGAACAGTTGTGGACTGAGTTTTTTATTTCGAACATATTAATTGTGTTACCCTCAGACTCTTATATTATCCCCTCATCTTCGTCAAGGGAATCTCTTTATCTGTTGGGAGGGGTATTGTTTCTCCTAAAGTTCTGGTTCTAGTTATGATTTTGGTTTCTGTTCTGATTACTAACTGTGACAGCCATTTTTTCCATCATTTGTTGTAGTTTTTCCAGGTTTTTGGCTATATGGTCATACTTGGGATCAGATGTGGAAGTTGTAGTGTCATCCCTATATGTTACCCTTTTCTCAGCCCTCATTCTGGCTTTCTTCTCAACCAGGTTACCCTCTACACTCACTGCTCCTTTTTGCATATCTTCCAATGTGTTGTAATCTCTCTCGCTAAGCTGGTAGGCCATGTCAGCATCAAAGCCTTCAGGGTACTTGACTAAAGCCATACCTTGGGGAGGTTTCATATGTGGAGGAAGAGCATTATAAACGTTGTTAAACCTTGTAGAATAGTCATGGAAACTCTCTCCTATATTTCTCTTAAGATTCTTGTATTCCGCTAATATTTGGAGAGGGTTGGTCTTGACTTCCCATTTGTTTATGAAGGTTTGATGTAAAGCAAGAAGGTCTTGGATACTATTAGGAGGTAGGCCTTTAAACCATTTCTTCACATCACCTCCTAAGCTCTGGGAAAAGATTCTCATTTTGAATGTCTCATCATCTATCTCCATATAGTCAAAGGAATCTTCCATCCTATCTACATGGTGCTGAGCTGTGGTAGACTCTTTTGCAGTGAAATGTGGGATCTTTGATTGATAATCATTGGGTAAAGGCACTAGAGGTTGAGGTAACACCAGAGGTTCATACCAGGCTACCATAATGATGTTTTGATGAGGTAAAGGATTTGCTTGTGCAACAGGTATGTGGATGACAGGGATACTAGGTCCAGCAGAGGTCTGTTGAGCATATTTAGGGTGACAGAGCCCCAAGGTTTGAATGAAATGAATATCGGGAGGTGTAGATGGGGAGGTCTCTCTGTACCTAATGTGTTGTTAACCACTATGAGATGGTGAACCAGGAAGCTCAAAACCTGCCTGGTCTAGAACATTGAATGACCTAGTTCTAGGTAAACTACTTGGTAATTCTAGGTCAAAATGAGAGTCTAATAGAGCTGTTAAGTCTTCCGGTGCAGAGTTAGCTCTATGGATGTGTCTGGAAATAATTGGATTTCTAGGTGTAGGAGATTTCCTGAGACTGCTCTCAGGGTTGTCAACTATTTTAGGTGGGTCTGGGTTAGGATAAGCTCTTGTGTGAATGGTTCTTGAAGCCAGAATGTTATCTTCCACCAAAGCAGCTTAATCGTCCTTGTTACTTCTAATATGGCTGATGCTGTTATGAAGGCTGGTCTCCCAGTGGAGTCTTTTGTAAACCAAGATAATCAGCAGGCCTACTGATCACAAGTGGAGTCTTTAATCATTAAGGAGCTATGGAGTCGCCAGGTGGAAGGTTAAGAATGTTTCAAGGAGGTATCCTATCCACCACAATGATTAACCACCAAACTAAGGCTACTATGGTCTTCTTTGAGTTCTTAGAAGTGTTCAAAGGTCTGTCTTACTCAAAGTTCCCCAGCGGAGTCGCCATTATGTTGGGGTTCCCATGTTTTGGCAAGTTTGGCAATACCAAAAGATGAGACAACATCAGAACCAATTTTAGACCTCAAGATCTAGCCCTCTTAGGTCCAGAGAGGGATCTCTCTGTATAGCCAAAGGTATGTGTCTTTGAAGTCCTATTATAAAGGTGTTAGGCTAGTTATAAAGTGTGAGGTTTATTTTGTTTGTTTGTTTGGTTGTTGGGAATCAGGAAGGAAGGGTTCAATATAAGACAAGGATGAGTAAAGAGGATTTTGGGCTAAGGAGAGGTAATTCATAGAACACTCGAGACCATTTAGAAATGGAGTCAGGAAAGGGTTTACTTGCTATTCAATATGTAGGCTTTCAATTGGGCTAGTCATCTAAAGCATTGGATCTTAAAGATGATAGTGTGGCATGAAATGGTAAGAAAGAAGGTGAAAGGCAAGGCAACCTCCAAGGTGACCATTCAGGAATCAGATCCAGGGACAGGACATGCCATTAGACACCTGTGATCCAGAACCTAAAAGGTTAACTCTTTAGACAAGGAAACATTAAAGATTGAAACACAAAGGTGAAGGCCTGAGATCAGAGAGAGACTTTGAACTCTTAATGCTTCGACATCCAACTTAAGGGAACTTAGAAAGTTTCAATAAATCGAACAGGACCTAAGTGAGACAGAACCAGTGTTTTAAACTCCCATTATCCCAATTCTAAAATAAAACCCAACAAGAACATCTGAGGATGGATTCATTAGTTCATACATCAACTAGCAAGTAATTATTCGCCACTACACTGGTTAAATTAGCTTGAATCAGTGCTCAGATAACACATATAGCAGAAAACATCAAAGGTAGGGAGAACATAAACATAGGGTACCATGCAAGGGTAAATCTTATGCCAGATTTCTGATGCGTACCAGAAGAAATGAAATATGATGAATTACAAAGGAAAACAAGGACAGAGATAGAAAAACATCACTGCTGCTTTAAATCAGGATCCAAAGAAATGTGCTTGTCATATTAAAGAGCAACACCAGTCATGTACAACATTTCCAACAGCTTGATACTCAGTGTGAAAACATCTTCCTCAGCCTATCTTACAACTTTACATAGAGAACTATATCTCAAGAGAAACAGCTTACAATTCACAGATATCCGATCAACAACCCTTACAATGAGTTTCTTCATGAGTTTTATAGCTGAAAGAGAGGCAGAGGGGGTAGATGAAACATTAAAACAGAGTAGAAGAAAAGGGTCGAGGCCCATTCTGTCTTAATGTCTATGCAATAATCTTCGGTACTCTTTGGATTAAAGAGTGATCTTCGACAGGCTGAAACTTACTCCAGGTATGTTCTTGTTGTGCTTTTGCTGCAGTACTAGTAGTACTCCAGTGAATAAACAAAAAGGTAGATAAATGACTTCAGGTTCTGCCATGTTGCATAACAAATGCTCTGGTAGCATTAGGACTTCTGTCAGGGTGGAAATCTTCTCAGGGACACAATGTAGAATAAAGACAGCATGGGTACTGTGTCCTCTTTTGGGGAAACTTCTACTGATGTGAAACACCGATGAGATTGTTCTCTGTGCGTTAGGCCTCATTAGGCCCTCTTTGATAATAATGAGGTCTTCAATCTGGTACAATTTCCTTTTAAATAATGAATCAGAGCTTAAATTATTCAATTACAAGCATTAAACTCTTTGATTGTCCACTGATACTCTTTGCTGCTTCGTCGACTGTCTCTGTCTGTGAAAGTTGAGCTTTACTGATGCTGGAGAGGTCTAACAAGGTCGAACACGGTACTTTTAATGAAATTCTCCTGTAGAAACTTTCCTGAACATTTCTTTTGCAATATCAAGCTCGAAAAATAATCTTCCTTGCATTCTTGTGTCACTATAACAGTGACCGTGAACCATGGCGGTTTACACCGCCAGTATCCTGCAAAACACACCAATTAGTTAATAAATCCATGCATGGGAGGATGTATACAATGGAATGTTGTGATGATGGCAGCGCAACATGGATGAAATGGTGGGTGTGGTGAAAGATGCCTGCAAAATGCTGTGGGACGGTGAAAAATGCAGTCGATGGAGGTTTGGTGAAGGAATGACCGTGGACCGTTTGATCAAATCCCGAGACGATGATCAACGGTGGAGATTAACTAATGAAAATGGAATAAACTATATTATAAAACATCAATGTTCCAATGTTGGCAGAATTATACAATTTAATGCAAAATACAAGGTTTGGACCTTGGAATGCAATACACAAGGGATGCAACGGAAATGCAACGAAATCATATGAAATGGATTGAAATGGTGGGACCTGGTCAATGGGCGGAAGGCGATCTAATTAGGACCGTCGGATCTCAGGAGGAGATCGACGATTGCGATGATCCGATGCAATGCTAGGTTGCGCGATGAGAAGTTGTGAAGGGAATGCGAGATGAACTGAGAGCCTTTTATCTGAACAGGTCAACGGTCAAGATTTGTCAATGGACTTTCGGGCTTGGAAATGGGGAAGTGGTTTTTGGAAAAAAACTGTTGGTTTCGCGCGGTGAAAAGGGAGGGGAGTGGTTTTTACTTTTTCAACGCGATATGAGTCTTTAGTTGACACGTGACTCTGGAAAACCGCCCATATCGCGTGAAATTGAAATGTTAAACTTCGGATGGCTAAAATACGCGATATTACTAAGGGCCTTCAGATCAGGAGCGGGCAGATCGGAGGTCGGAGATGGAGAGGAGGTGAGAGCGAATCCTGGATGTTGGTTCTTGTGGATTCAATGACTAGGATTACATCGGGGGATCACAATCGTGGGTTAGAAGGGCTTGCAACTGGCGCGATAGAAAGCTCTGACGATGTGCTGGCCATCGGATTGCTTTAAGGTCAACGGTGGAGATCTTTATTGGGAGGTAACATAGGGGTGTTTTATGGCGTGATGGAATGGACGCGTGTCGTTGGTTCTATTAGGATCAATGGTGGAGATCCCCCCCGAGATCAACAGAATAATTACACTATCGCATCAGAGATTTTGTTTTGCAAAGAGAATAAGCACTCTGACCAATCCTCCGATGCGATTAGTGCTCTTCGACTAAATGCTTGGTATTAACGCTCGGGCTTATGGAGGGGAAGTGGTTAGGGGCCGGCCGAAAAGGGGCTAAGCCTGTTATATGGTAGAATATGGGTTTTTAAGCCAAACAACAAGGTTTTTAAGGCCGAACAGAGGTTTTGGTAGGGAAACAAAAGGGTTCTAAAATCAGATGAAGGGATTTCACTTGGTTTTAAAGGATGAAAAAATGGTTTGGAAGAATTAGGAGGGATTATGGAGTTAGAAGGGGAAACTTTGCAAAGGGAAAAAGGGGTTAAAGTGGGGAATTTGGTAGGGATACAAGGGGAAAATCAAGGCCTTTCTGAGCATAAATTTTTTTACAGACAGTGAGGATATTTTCTAGGTAAAGGGCACACCAAGGCTTTCAAGGATGAGAGATTTTCATAGGAAATGTATCTCTTGAAGGCTCATGGAAACAATTTAGCCACCTGTTTTCTTGCCAAAAATTCATAGGTGGCTAACACATAGGACACTCTACATTCTCATTACAATACAAACAATATATAACTTACATGGTTATAGGGAAGTTAGAACCAATAGCTAATAAATAGAAGCAAAATCATAATCTAAGGTTCTGGTGAACTGATTCTCTCTAATTAATTTTCTCCATTATCTTCAACACTTTGAGTAGGAGATACAAACTGAGACTTGATTTCACACTGCGTGTCCAATGGATCTTGAAATTATTGTGTAAGTTGTTACATAAATTAATTTTCAAAGTGATTGGTTGATAAATTGTTTATGGTCTTTCACAACATTTCTTGTAATGATGATTCTTTACACATTTAAAACCTTGGCAAGAGATATAGCCTCTTCGGAATCCAATATAGAATGAGTTAGGGTGCATATAGTTGTTTGCCAAGGCCATTGAATAATGAAGCCTTTCAGAAACTAGTTTACCCTTAAACTAATTATCAAGAGTCATTTTTAAAATAATTTTATATTTTACAAAACTATATATAGGTTGGAAATTCTTCTTTTTATTTAGAATTCTGATGTAGTTAATGTTGGAAATATGATGCAGAGTGTTGTCCTTGATGGCAACCCACTGAATGAAGATGAAGACATGCGACTATTGACATGTGTTGTCCTTGATAGCAATCCACCTGATGAAGTTATTCTTGACTTGATGGGCTTGGTAAATGATGTAAATCTGATGTGATATGATGCTTGTTGATATTATGATGTTGAGTATTGTCCCTGAAAGGCAACCCACTTGATAAAGATGATGGCAACTTACTTGATGAAGTTGTGCTTGCTAGAATATGTTCTTGATGAAGAAAATATGATGTATCTACAATGTGTACAGAAGGCAATGAAGAAAGGAATTCAGAATGTGCTCAAAGTATGATGAAAAGAGTATGTCTCTATGAATACGCGGATCTGTCTAAGGGAAGTCGCGTATGCACGCGGAAAAGAACGTTCCAAGTCGCGTATGGGCAAAAGCGCTCAAAAAGTGCAAATCCAGGGGCCCGTGGTATTGAAGGCTCATGGTATTGGTTTGGCTCATGGTATTGAAAAAGGGGCTCGTGGTATTGAAGGCTCATGGTATTTTTTTGGCTCGTGGTATTGAAAAAGGATAAACCTATATAAGGAGAAGAAATTCATTGTGCAAATCATGAGTGTGGGTGCAAGATGTCTGAGCTTGAATGAATACTTCTCTCTGAAGTAGATCTGAATGGAAAGGGTTACACTTGAAGATAAATCTGAATGTATGATGCACTAATGTTGAAGAAGGGGATCTAGATCTGAAATGCACTTGTATCTACTAGATCCGATTATGGAAGGCTTAGATCTGAATTGAGCCGAACATCTGTCTGGATTAAAAGGGTAAATCTGAACTGAACATCTGATCTGAAGAAGTATGCTGCTCTATAATGATTGAAGATCTATACGCTACTTCGCCGCAGAAGAAGCGCGTATATACGCAGCTTCGATGGAGAGAAAGCGCGTATGCGCAATGCAATTTGTACTGAAGTATACGCTGGTTTATGTGGACGGAAGCGCGTATATACGCAACATCAGTGAAAGGAAAGCGCGTATGCAAACTAGGGTTTGTTGAAGTCTGTGGTAAGAAATGTCTGATCTGTTCTGCTGGTTTATTGATATCTATCAGTGAGTTATATGTATCTGCTTCATGGTTGACTGTGCTTAAAATTATGGAAAGGGTCCAGTTTGAAAATATTATGAAACGTGGCCTGCAAGTTGTGTTCTATTGAAGTGGTTGGACCCAGTGTGAAAATTGATGAAACGTGGTCCATAGAGGTGCTGAGGGTTGTAGCCTTCAGTCAGGGGGTCGTAGCTCCCTTCCAGGTGAGGCTGGTAAACGAGATCAGGGGGTCGTAGCTCCCTTCCAGGTGAGGCTGGTAAACGAGATCGGGGGGTCGTAGCTCCTTTCCAGGAGAGGCTGGTAAACGAGTCAGGGGGTTGGAGCTCCCTTCCAGGAGAGGCTGGTAAACGAGCGCAGGTGGGTGCTCAAAGTAGTAGGAGTCTCAGCACTCAGCGCACATATGTTATAAGATGTTTTCTCTATAATAAAAATATCGAAGGCCGAGCAATCGCAGCCGTGGTTTCCTTCTCACTTCTGGGTTTCCACTTAAAAATCCTAGTGTTCATTATCATAATGCTTTCAGGTGATGGCTTATTTTGTTCTTACCGCACATGTTTACTGTTTATTGAACACCTGATGAATGAATGATGGAATGAAATAAGCAAAGAACTAATGACATAACTAGATCTCTGTGTATATGCTAGTTGCATGAAAGATATCCGCGTGTATACACGAGTTTACTAAAGGAAAGTAGTGTATGGGTTTTAAGGATCGGGGAATGAAGGAAAGTTTTGAGTATGCATTAAATACCGATTCACTCCCACCCCCCCCCTCTCGCATTTTTCCCAACAATGGGTTTCGTGAGCAAACTTTTCTCGTTGCTTCGATCGTCAAGGAGATCCGTCACAATGGGAAGTGTACAAACAAAATTTTTCGAATCTTGGTGCAAAAGGGACTCGTGTGATCGAATGTGAAAAGAAAAGGGTATTTTGTGGATTCTCTAGAAGACAATAATCTTCTTGAAGAAAACACTCAACTCAAGGTAAGCCACGAAGAAAAAAAACATAATCATAGAGACTCTTAAAAATCAGCTTGAAGCAGAAAGAAAACACATTGAGGATTTGGAGTGTGAAGTAGTGAGTCTAAGGAAAGATAATCAGAAAATGAAATCTCTCAATCTTAGATTTGCTAAAGGTTCAGAAACCTTGGATGAGATTATCAAGGTTCAACGGTCTCCTCTTATAAAAACAGGTCTTGGATATACTGAGGAATCTTCCCAGACATCAGCACCAAATTTCCTAAAAGCAGCCACAACTGGTTCTCTACATTCAGCCACTCAGCAGGGGAACATAGGATCCTTACAGGTAAAGCATGATCATCTCAATTCAAGGAACACTAACAAGGAGATCACTCAAATGGCTACAAATCAACAAAATTTAATAGAAGATTTCATGATCACGTAAATTTCTATCAATGGACAATGTTTCTCATGTTTCACAATTCATAATTCTCAATGGCAGTCGTTTTCTTGATCTTATATAAACCATCATGACAAGAGAAGAAAGAAATATAAGGATGAATTTCAACCAAAGAAGAACACCTATAACAACTTTTCTCCTCTTCAAAATGAAGTTGAATGTACTTATTGCAATAACTTTGGTCATGAAGAATCTGAATCCAGGAGCAAGGTCCAGCCAAAAGAGCATGTTCCCTCAAGCTCTAAAGTATGGAAAGAGAAAGAAATACCGGTTGAAAATTGTGGGATAACATTATTTGCAGAAGGCGAAGAGAATCAATGGTACATTGATAGTGGGTGCTCAAGACACATGACATGTGACAAAAGCAAACTTCGTACATATAATGCTCTAGAAAAGGAAAAGAAAGTTACGTTTCGAAATGATACTCCTGCTGTAATTAAAGGAAAAGGGTCAGTATTTCTAAAAGAAAAGGTGAAGGCTAAAGATGTCATGTATGTGGATGGATTAAGGCATAACCTGTTAAGTGTAAGTCAAATGTGTGATCAAGGAGCAGAAGTGGTCTTCAGTTCCAAAGAATGTGTGGTTCGTGATCTTGATACAGGTAAAATCATTATAAAAGGAAAAAGAAATCCAAGCAACCTGTATGTACTAAACGGTATAGATCAATGTTACTTGAGCAAATCTTCAGAAAATTGGCTATGGCATAGAAGGCTGGGGCATCTGAGTTTCTCTCAAATCAACAAAGCAAGCAGACTTCAAGTTGTTCGTGATCTTCCCAAGGTCAATCTTCCAGAAATTACCATATGCAAATCTTGTCAATTTGGTAAGCAGACCAGAGTTCGATTTAATGCCAAGGAAGGATCATCAAGTAAGCCTCTTAAACTCATTCATACTGACATCTGTGGACCTATGAGGAAAAAGTCATTACGTGGGGAAGAATACTATATCCTATTTATTGATGATTACTCTAGAATGTGTCAGATCGGGTTTATTAAACACAAAGATGAAGCTTTTGAAAAATTTCAAAATTTCAAAGCACTGGTAGAAAATGAATTGGATTTAAAAATCAAGTGTCTTAGATCTGATCGAGGAGGAGAATATACTTCAAATGAATTCTTTGATTTTTGTGAACAACATGGCATAAAAAGACAATTCTCTGTAGCTGGCACTCCACAACAAAATGGCGTTGCAAAAAGAATGAATAGAATAATTCAACAAATGGCTAGAGCTATGCTTGATGACTCTGGACTATCTGGCACTTTCTGGGCAGAAGCAACTCATGCAGCAGTAGACATTCACAACAAAGCACATGTTCGGGTAAACAGTGATAAAACTCCATATGAACTCTAGTATGGCAAATCTCCCACTGTAAAGCATTTTAAAGTTTTTGGAAGAAAAATGCTTTATCAAAAATAATGATGAAAAGCTTGGCAAGTTTGAACCTAGATCAGATGAAGGAATATTTCTTGGTTACACATCTTCAAGCAAAGCATACAAATGTTATAATGAAAGGCTTCGAAAGATTGTTGAATGTATTGATGTTGTTATTGATGAGTCTCCTATAGCCCCTAAAGAGGAAAAACAAACAACTAAAGAAGATGATGATGACTTATTTCCTTCTACAGTAACTAGAAATGATATAGACAGTGAATCCAATGAAGAACCTGAAAATGATCTATCTGAAAAAGCTCCATCCAGATACGTTCAAAAGAATCATCCTGAATCTCAGATTTTGGGAGATAAGGAATCAGGTGTACGAACAAGGAGAACTTTTGTGGGATCTTCTAATCATCAAGCACTTCTATCCACAATTGAACCACTCAATGTCAATCAAGCTAGCAGAGATGAATGTTGGAACCAAGCCATGAATGAAGAGATTGATCAAATTGAAAAGAATGACACTTGGGATTTGGTACCAAGACCACATGATAAAAATGTCATTGGAACTAAATGGATCTTCAAGAACAAGTTAAACGAGAATGGGGATGTTGTAAGAAACAAAGCTAGACTGGTTTGCAAAGGGTATACTCAACAAGGAGGTATAGACTTTGAAGAAACTTTTGCTCCTGTAGCTAGACTTGAAGCCATAAGAATGTTTCTTCCTTTTTCAAGTTATCAACAAATCAAAGTTTATCAAATGGATGTTAAATCTGCCTTTCTTAATGGTGATCTAGAAGAAGAAGTATATATAGAACAACCGGAAGGATTCATTTTGGGAAATGATGGAAATCTTGTTTGTAGACTTAAAAAGGCTCTATATGGTCTCAAACAAGCTCCAAGGGCATGGTATTATCGTCTTGACAATTATCTTCATCAACAAGGATTTTCAAAGGGGTCTGCTGATAGCAACTTATACACAAAAGTTGAAAATGATAAACTTTTGATTGTGGTTGTATATGTTGATGATATCATTTTTGGGAGTAATGAAGAATCTATGAGTCAGAAATTTGCTTCTGTTATGCATCAAGAATTTGAAATGTCCTTACTTGGAGAACTAACATTCTTTCTTGGCTTACAAGTGCATCAAACTGCAGACGGTATATTCTTATCACAAGAAAAATATCTCAAGCAAATTTTGAAGAAGTATGGCATGGAAGAATGCAAACCTGTAAGTACGCCAATGATAACCAGATGCAATCTCAGTTCTCATGATGATTCTCCCGCGGTAAATCAACCAGAATACAGATCAATGATAGGAAGCCTGCTTTATCTCACTGGGACTAGACCAGACATTATGCATGCAGTTGGGATTGTAGGAAGATTCCAAGCTAATCCAAAAGAGTCTCATCTTCAGGCTGTCAAAAGAATTTTCAAATATCTACAAGGAACTCAAGATTTTGGTCTATGGTATCCGAAGAATGCTGATCTTACTCTTCATGCTTACACCGATGCAGATTGGGCTGGAAGTGTTGATGATCGGAAAAGCACTAGTGGTGGTGCATTTTACATGGGGCCCCGGTTAGTATCTTGGTTCAGCAAGAAGCAAAATTCTATTGCCTTATCAACAGCTGAAGCAGAGTATGTAGCTGCCGCATCTCGTTGCACTCAACTCCTATGGATGATGCAAACCTTGCAAGATTTTCAAATCAAATGTGCAACTCCTATCTCCATTATGTGTGATAATACAAGTGCCATCAGTATCTCAAAGAATCCTGTTATGCATTCGAAGACCAAGAACATTCCCATCAAGTATCATTTCTTACGTGAACAAGTACTTGAACAAAAGGTGAAGTTGGAGTATGTTCCCTCCAAAGAACAAGTTGCTGATATCTTTACCAAACCTCTGCCCAGGGAAGCGTTCGAATATCTAAGACAGAAGCTGGGAGTGTTCTCTGCCAGTCAAAAGAACAAATCTGCATAATTTTTAGAAGATGGTAGTGTATACGCGGGTTTTTTGAAACACAGTCGCGTATATACGCGAGTTCCTGCACAGAAAACCGCGTATGTCTGATTGCTGACATTTTTCTGTCTGGAGTCAGCTCTTTTCAGCACAACTGCAGTATTGTTTGGTATATCTGATACTGTTTGGTATCTCTGGTAGTGTTCCAGTTCTCATAATTCTTGTTCTAATGATTTGATGAAGATTCCTTGATGTTTTGTTGGTGAAAGTGTTCAGGATGCACAAACTAAGGGGGAGCCTTAGTCATATGGAAAGGTTGCTTGGATGCACAGATTCAGGGGGAGCATCAGCTTTGCTGAGTATAATGCATTGTTGACATTATGATGGTTCTGAAATATGTTCTCCTTCTTGAGGACTTTCTGGTGTTGGTCTTGAAGTTATATTTGTATTTTGTTGAAAAGGTCTTGTTGAGACCCATGATGTAAATATGTAATATTCAGTCATGTAAGGACTTGTCATTTTTGTAAACCCACTTGGTTGGGTAGCTGAGTCAAATTTTGTAAACCCACTTGGTTGGGTAGCTGAGTCAAATTTTGTAAACCCACTTGGTTGGGTAGCTGAGTTGAAATGTGTAAACCCACTTGGTTGGGTAGTTGAGTCTCATATGTAAATCCACTTGGATGGATCTTTGATGTAAGTATGAGTCGTTGGTGATAGGACGTTCATAGAGTCATGTACTTCATTGGAAAATATGTTTGAAGATTCAGCATGAACTCAGGGGGAGCTTGGTCACTCCAGTATACGTCAGATCTGCTTAACGCTTCTTCCACATGAGGAGAAAAGGGGGAGAGTATGTTGGTTCTTGATCTGCCCTTTTCCCTTGATGTCAAAGGGGGAGAGTGACATGGTGTTTGAATGAAGAGAAAGAATGGTGTCAAAAATGAAGAGAGTGACATGGTTTCATTGTATTCTTAATGTACCTATCTCATAGGTAACCAAACACCATCGTGGTGTCACAAATGGAGAGAGGACATGGTGTCATTGTATTCTTAATGTACCTATCTCTGTGGTAACCAAACACCATCGTGGTTGCCATCAAGTCCAAAGGGGGAGATTGTTGGAAATATGATGCAGAGTGTTGTCCTTGATGGCAACCCACTGAATGAAGATGAAGACATGCGACTGTTGACATCTGTTGTCCTTGATAGCAATCCACCTGATGAAGTTATTCTTGACTTAATGGGCTTGGTAAATGATGTAAATATGATGTGATATGATGCTTGTTGATATTATGATTTTGAGTATTGTCCCTGAAAGGCAACCCACATGATAAAGATGATGGAAACTTACTTGATGAAGTTGTGCTTGCTAGAATATGTTCTTGATGAAGAAAATATGATGTATCTACAGTGTGTACAGAAGGCAATGAAGAAAGGAATTCAGAATGTGCTCAAAGTATGATGAAAAGAGTATGTCTCTATGCATACGTGGATCTGTCTAAGGGAAGTCGCGTATGCACGCGGAACAGAACGTTCCAAGTCGCGTATGGACAAAAGCGCTCAAAAAGTGCAAATCCAGGGGCCCGTGGTATTGAAGGCTCATGGTATTGGTTTGGCTCATGGTATTGAAAAAGGGGCCTGTGGTATTGAAGGCTCATGGTATTGTTTTGGCTCGTGGTATTGAAAAAGGATAAACCTATATAAGGAGAAGAAATTCATTGTGCAAATCATGAGAGTGGTGCAAGATGTCTGAGCTTGAATGAATACTTCTCTCTGAAGTATATCTGAATGGAAAGGGTTACACTTGAATGATAAATCTGAATGTATGATGCACCAATGACGAAGAAGGGGATCTAGATCTGAATTGCGCTTGTATTTGCTAGATCTGATTATGGAAGGCTTAGATCTGTGATGAGGCGAGCATCTAGGCGAACATCTGTCTGAAGCAAAAGGGTAGATCTGAACTGAATATCTGATCTGATGAAGTATGCTGCTCTATAATGATTGAAGATCTATACGCTACTTCGTCGCGGAGGAAGCGCGTATATACGCGGCTTCAGCGAAGAGAAAGCGCGTATGCGCAATAAAATATACACTGAGGTATACGCTGGTTTGTGTGGACGGAAGCGCGTATATACGCGACATCAATGAAGTGAAAGCGCGTATGCAAACTAGGGTTTGCTGAAGCAAGGGGTATGAAATATCTGATCTGTTCTGCTGTGTTTCTGCTATCTGATCTGTGTTGATAAGTATCTGTTGGTGATGTATATTTGTGCTTAAAAGTATGGAAAGGGTCCAGTTTGAAAATATGATGAAACGTGGCCTGCAAGTGGTGTCCTAAAGGAAGCTTTGGATCCAGTGTGAAAATTGATGAAACGTGGTCCATAGAGGTGCTGAGGGTTGTAGCCTTCAGTCAGGGGGTTGTAGCTCCCTTCCAGGTGAGGCTGGTAAACGAGAGCAGGGGGTCGTAGCTCCCTTCCAGGTGAGGCTGGTAAACGAGAGCAGGGGGTCGTAGCTCCCTTCCAGGAGAGGCTGGTAAACGAGTCAGGGGGTTGGAGCTCCCTTCCAGGAGAGGCTGGTAAACGAGCGTAGGTGGGTGCTTGCGTGCTGGTAGAGTCTGCACCAGCACATATGTTGTAAGATGTTTTCTCTATAATAAAATATTGAAGGCTGAGCAACTGCAGCGGTGGTTTTCTCCCGACTTGGGTTTCCACCTAAAATATTGGTGTTCATGTGTGATGCTTTGTGTGATGGCTTATTCTGTTCTTACTACACATGTTTACTGTTTATTGGACATCTGATGAATGAATGATGGAATGATATAAGCAAAGAACTAATGACATAACTAGATCTCTATGTATACGCTAGTTTCATGAAAGATATCCGCGTATATACGCTAGTTTACTAAAGGAAAGTAGCGTATGGGTTTTAAGGAATGAAAAGTGAAAAGTTTTGAGTATGCAGTAAATACTGATTCACCCCCCCCTCTCAGTATTTTTCCCAACAATTAAGAGGTGTCTTTATATCACGGTGGCTAACAACAATGGTCTTAATTGGAATATTAAGGTTGGAGGTAATAGACATAAGCATCATAGAAGATTAAAAAGGAAAATTAATAGTAAATAATCATCTCAATATTGAGTGCTTCGCATGGACCTTATCCACTACAAGGTGGCTAAAGCTCTTTAGTATATGAATCTAATGATTATAAAGTAGGTTATCTAGTACAAGGATAGAAAATTAGGCTTATTATGTGGCTAATTCATAATTTTTATTACTATCTCAAGATGATGTTGTAGTTGTTCCATAAGGAAAACCACATGATCCCAATCAACAACTTTTGGATCAAAGAAGATTCATGGGGTCACAGAGTAATGGATGAAACTCAATTCTCAACATTTGATAAAGGAAACCAAAGAATGGAACAAAATAAAGTTAGTGAAAAATAATAATAACAAGTAACAGGAGTGTATTAAGTGGAACTTGAATGAAAATATTGGATTATATTGTGGGCCCATGGACTCCTATATATAGAAGGAGGTTTTGGTCATTTTTTACATCCAATAATTTTTCATTTATGTAATGTATTAGAGGTTTCCCTCTCGAAGTGGATGTTTTCTAAGGTGTTGATCTCTCTTTTCTTCTATTTTTGGAGCTGGTTTCATAACATTTGGTATCAGAGCTTTGGATTCTAGGGTTTCGCTGCTCCAAACAGGTCATCACGGAATTTTCGTTGTAACCTTTTTTCTACGAAGGTTCAGAAGCTGAAATTTTTAAAGTGCAAAGCCGAAATACTGAGGAACATTGTCCCAAAATTTCAGAGCTTGGTTCGCAATATTTTTGGAGATATGATCTGTGGAAATTAGGTCTTTTTGCAAGCTCCTGAATTTAACCTAAACAGGTCATCACAGAATTTTCGCTATAAATATTTTTCTACGAGGTCTCAGAAGCTGAAATTTTCACAGAGCGAAGCTAAAATCCTAAAGAACCGCCTATGAAATTTCAGATCTTGGTTCACAATTTTTTTGGAGGTATGATCTGTGGAAGTTAGGATCTTTTCAGGCTCCCCAATTTCATCTCAAAGAGGTGACCGTGGGAAAAACATCATTACTCTCTATCTAAGAGTCAGATTGAGATTCTGTAAAAAGTTCCTACAAGTAAACGGACTATAGTTTTCATTATATCAATTTTAGAGCTGAAGGAGGAAACAGTGACATGTGGCAAGTCATACAAGTTCGCTCTATTGAACCAATCCATAATTAGGTCATCGTTGGAGATTGGGAATAACTTTGTCTTGAAGAATCCAAATCAGGTCAGACCTGTGGAATTCGAAAGGTAATTCAGAGGGCCACTTCAGGGCTGAATTTCAGATATTGAAGATCCGAAATCACAGAGATAATTCAGTTTCAATATCGAGATCCTCAAAAGTAAGAAAAAGGTGTGTATTTTTTCGAATTACATAAGTCTCGTTTGAAAAAAATAAATTAGTTTGAATTTATTCCAAGGGCATATTGAAGAATAGATATCAGTAGTGGGTTCTAAAATTCCCCCTAAAAATAATTCAACACCCATTAAGCCTTCAGAAGGCTCTACTATGACTCATGAAGATCAAGAAACACAACATGAGATATCAAAATTACAAAAGCAAATGCACCAAATTTCTCTATCGCAAAGAGCAACAAAAAATGAAATGGAAGTTTTGAAGAAAGGCGTGGAAACTAAGATGGATGGTTTGAAGAAAGGCGTGGAAGCTATGATGAATGCTTTAGAAGCTAAGATGGAAGGCATGGAAGTGGGCATGGAAGCTAAGATGGATGACATGGAAGCTAAGATCGATGAAAAAATGGAAAACATGAAGAATGATATAAAAGTAGACATCGAAGGTTTGGCAAAGTTGATACAAGAAATGTTTCCTAATGGCGAAAATATAGTAGAGGAAACTCATGATGAGAAAAAAATAAATGTTAATCGTGATTTCATAAACTCTAATGTTTGATGGAAGAACCACCATATTCCAAAGATGGATATGAGGAAGTTTGATGGCAAGGATCCCGTAACATGGATACTACAGATGGAGCAATATTTTGATCTCAATAATGTGCAAAACACACAAAAGGTACGCATTTCAACTTTACATTTAGAACAAAATACATATGTATGGTATCGATGGCTTTGCTCCCGTAAAATTTTTTTCACTTGGTCAATTTTTACGGAGGAAATGATAGCACATTATGAGGATACAAAAAGCAGCATCTTCTTTAGCCAATTGATAAATCTCAAACAAAAGGGTTTAGTGGCATACCACATTGAGGAATTTCAAAAATTGAATATAAAGGTAACTGATATTCCAGAGGAACACAAGATTGATGTCTTCATAGGGACTTTAAAGGATAACATCCAACATGAAGTTCGTGTTTGGGAACCTGATTCATTGGAAAAGGCATTCAGGTTGGCAAGAAAAATTGAATGTAAAATTACGGCAACAAGGAAGCCTACCACTCACATATATAAATATGAAAGTGTTGCTACTCCTATACTTCCACAACCTACAAGGTTGACACCACAACAATTGGAAGAAAAAATAGCAAAAGGGTTTTGCTACAGTTGTGATAGCAAATACACTAAAGGTCATAAGTTTGTTGAGAAGAAATTATTTTACATAGATTGTGAAGAGGAAGAAGAAAATGAACAAGAATCTTCAAAAGAAGAGAATATACATCAGGAACCAACCCTAGAATAGGAAGAAATGAGTTCGACCATATCGTGTAATGCATTGGCAGGAATTACCACTCCTCAAACTCTCAAGATAAAAGGACATATCAAGAAGAAAAAGGTAATAGTGTTGATTGATTCAGGTAGTAACTATAATTTTGTTCATTGTAAGGTTAGCCAAGGAATTGAATTGTTTCCTATACCCAGCACCAAAATGTCAAGTGATGGTTGCAAATGGAGGAACTATAAATAGCTCTGGAAAATGCCATAATATCAAGCTAACCATGGGGGAATATGTATTGAATAGTCCAATGCTTTCCATTCCTATGGGAGGTGCTGATGTTGTACTAGGAGTACAATGGTTACAATCTTTGGGGACAGTAGATTTTAATTTTCAAGAACTTTTCTTGAAATTTTTTTTCAGAAGAAAAGGAAGTCGAATTATGGGGTATCGCAGGGAAGTCGGGAAAGATAATAATCTCTAATGTCATGAAAAATCTTCTGAAGAAATAACAACGAGGCGTAATTGCACAATTAAGCTCACTAGAAGTTCAAACATCAAAATCATCTATTTCTGCAGATCTCCAAAAAGTCTTGGACAATCATTCCAAGGTGTTTGAAACTCCCAAAGGACTCCGACCTATTTGTGATCATGATCATGCTATTCATTTGATTCCAGAAAGTGTTCCTCCAAACATCAACCCTTATAGATATCCTTATGTACAAAAGAGTGAAATTGAACGTATGATTGTAGAAATGTTAGAGGCTAGCATAATTCAACCTAGTCAAAGTACTTTCTTTGCTCCAGTAATATTGGTGCACAAGAAGGATGGATCATGGTGCATGTGTTCAGATTATAGGGAGCTCAATAAGCTCACCATTAAAGATAAATTTCCCATTCTTGTGATTGATGAATTATTAGATGAATTACATGGAGCAATTTATTTTACCAAGTTGGATCTTCGTTCAGGATATCATCAAATTAGAATGAAGACTGAAGATATTTCGAAAACAACATTTCGAACTCATGAGGGTCATTATGAATTTTTAGTCATGCCTTTTGGCCTTACCAATGCACCTTCTACATTTCAAGGGTTGATGAATTCCATTTTCAAACCCTTCCTTAGAAAATTTGTGTTGGTATTTTTTGATGATATACTAATCTACAGCAGGTCTTGGAAGGATCATGTTGAACATGTTGACAGGGTGCTCAAACTATTGCAGGAGAAACAATTATATGCAAAATCATCCAAATGTTTCTTTGGAGTACAAGAGGTGGAATATCTGGGTCATATTGTATCTCACAAGGGTGTTAAGGTAGACCCTAACAAAATTAAAGCCATTAAGGAATGGAAAGTCCCCACAACCATAAAGCAGTTGCAAGGATTTCTCGGTTTAACAAGGTATTATCGCAAGTTTTTTAAGAATTATGGGAGAATAGCAGCACCTCTAACAACATTATTGAAGAAAGATGTATTTTCATGGACTCTTGAAGCAACTAAGGCCTTTGAACATCTTAAAGAGACAATGTGCCTAGCACCGGTCCTAGCTATGCTAGACTTCACAAAAACCTTTATTGTGGAATGTGATGCCTCAGGAAATGGAATTGGTGTTGTTTTAATGCAAGAAGGAAGACCTATTGCTTTTTAAAGTCGTCCAATGAAAGGAAAGTATTTATAGAAAGCTATTTATGATAAGGAAATGTTAGCAATATTACATGCACTAAAGAAATGGCGACCTTACCTAATGGGAAGACAATTCAAGGTAAAAACTTATCATGATAGTCTTAAACACTTTTTGGAACAAAGACTATCTTCAAAAGAGTAGAAAAAATGGGTCACAAAGATGTTGGGTTATGACTTTGAAATAATCTACAAAAAAGGGAAGCTAAATGTTGTTGCAGATACACTCTCAAGAAAGAATGAAGAGGTGGAAGCATTGCTTTGTGCCATTTCTATTATCCAACCAGATTGGATAACCGAAGCAAGAGATGAATGGAAGAAGGACAAAGATGTATGGACACTCATTCAAAAGTTGCAGCAAGATCCTAGTACATCTTATACATTTAGTTGGAAAAATGATTCCTTATGGTACAAAGATCGCTTATATCTTTGTAAGAATTCCCAACTAAAACAAAAGATTCTTCTGGAATTGCACACTTCTCCTTTAGGAGGACACTCAGGATTTTTAAAAACCTACCACAGGGTGAAGAAAGAATTTTTTTTGGGATGGCCTTAAATCTGATATTCAAAAGTTTGTGGCGGAATGTTTGGTTTGCCAGCAGAATAAAGTGGAGACAATTAAGACCCCGGGGCTTCTACAACCTTTATCCATTCCAAGTCAACGTTGGGAGGAGATTTCAATGGATTTTATCATAGGTTTACCGAAGTCCGAAGGCAAGAATGTCATCATGGTGGTAGTTGATAGACTTACCAAGTATGCACACTTTTGTGCATTATCTCACCCATTTAAAGCAAGTACAGTTGCTACTACATTTGTGGACAGAATTCAAAAGCTACATGGAAGCCCAAGGGTTATTGTGAGCGACAGAGATCCCATTTTTACCGGAAATTTTTGGACAGAGTTATTTTCTTGTTTGGGTACTAAATTAGCTCATAGCTCATCTTATCATCCTCAATCTGATGGTCAAACTGAGATAGTAAATAAATGTTTGGAAGGATATCTTCGTTGTTTTGTATCCGATAAACAAACACAATGGGTCAAGTGGTTACCTCTCGCTGAATGGTGGTATAACACTTCCTTCCATACTGCAGCAAAAATGACCCCATTTATGGCACTTTATGGATATCATCCACCGTCCATCACATCATCTTTAAGAGAAAATTCTAAGGTTCAAGCAGTGGAAGATCACATCGAGCATCAACAAGAAGTTCTCCAATTCTTAAAGGATAACCTAAATTTGGCACAAAATTGAATGAAACAACAGGTAGATCAACATCGCAGCGAGAGAAGTTTTGATGTAGGAGACTGGGTATTTATACGGCTACAACCATACAAACAAATGTCCCTCAAGCAAGCAAAGAAGAATAATAAATTATCGCCAAAGTACTATGGTCATTACAAGGTGTTGCAAAAGATTGGTACTATGGCATACAAATTGGAGCTTCCTGCTTCTTCGCAAGTGCATCCAGTTTTCCTTGTTTCATACTTAAAGAAGGTTATAGGTGAAAATCTTCTAGTTCAAACAATATTGCAATAACTTGATGAGGAAGGAAAAATAATATTGGAACCTGAAACGGTCACGGAAACAAGAACTCAACAGCTATGAAATCTATCAATTTCAGAGTATCTCATCAAGTGGAAGAACTTACCCACTGAAGATTCTACATGGGAGGATGAGAATTTTATACAGAAGCACCTAGAGCTACTCAAGTGTTAAGGACAACACTTTTTTGAAGGAGAGGGGCATGTTAGGTCCCTATATTACTATTTTAGTCCCTTATTGTTATAAGTGTAGCCCCCTTATTGTTATTGTTGTACCCGTTTAACCCCAATATTGTTATTATTGTGCCCTTACATTCTTATTGTTAGGTCAGCTAGGATTATATTGTGGGCCTATGGACTCCTATAAATAAAAGGAGGTTTTGGTCATTTGTATCATCCAAGAATTGTTCATTTATGTAGTTTATTGGAGGTTGCCACCTCAAAGTGACTGATTTCTAAGGCGTTGATCTCTCTTTTCTTCTATTTTTGGAGCTAGTTTCATAACGCTGTGTAAAAGAAATTGGTTTTGCAAGGGAATTTAAACATAAAATCAATGCACTGGTTGAGTGCGAAATCAAACAAACAAATTTTTTGTTAATGTGTCCTTCAAAATCAAATCAAAAATTGAAGTTGATGTCCTCCTGTTCAGGTTTGCAGTTGGGAGTAAATTCCAACAATTACCAGAATACCTGCAAACATCTATGACTTTGAATTGTCAATTGAAACGATTAGTGATCGATTGGCATGTATATCCATTTCCACAGATGAAACGCACAGAATAATTTAGCATCGATTTCTAACCTAAGAAGGTGACTCGATTAGTTTGGTGTATGAAAATGAGTTGTCTCCCATCGACCAGACAAGCAGGTAACCGTAGATGATCAATTAATGAAATAAAAATTATTATCAAATCAAATGTAACACTCAAGAAGAAATGGGTGAGTGTAATCAGTGTGGAAGAATGAATTTAATAGTAGAAGAATATTCTACTGAGATCAAATCCTCTCCATTCATTTTTAAAAAATTAAAAATATGCAAGCCGAAATCCACCCTAAGTTGAAATAGGTATTCCTATCGGCATAATCAACCCAAGGTTCATACAATATTAAGAGGATTGGACACTATATGTGCAGCAGATAATATCTCTTTCATTTTCTAATCCTCATTCAGGTGGGAGATGTTGTAATGTAGATTAGATTAACAGAAATTTAGTCAAGTTTCCAAGCTATCTATGATACAGGGAAATGAAATTGTATAAATAACTTACAGAAATGAAATGGAACACAACTATGTTGATTGTAGGAAAAGGAAAACAAAATTTTCTTGAAAATAAAAGACTTGGAAAGTAAACCCAAAAGATATGTTGCACAAACTAGAAACAACACTCAGAACACAGACAATGAAAGCATCTAAATGAAACTTCAAGAGATCTCTACTCTTCCAAGCTCCATCCTCAAAATCACAGACATGTTCTACTATGATAAGGAAACTAAATCAAGAGTCTATTGTTGAACTGGATGTAGAAATGGTCTATTTGTTGGTTGTTACAAGATTAGAAAAACTACTAAAATACAAATCTAAGATGAGATAAGGGGGTAAGCATGATGGGAAATGACAGTATTTAGCTATTAAAAGCATAGAAAGTTAATCACAATCTTGGTTGCACAGTAAAACAATAAATTGCAAAAATTTTAAAAACAAATGAAATGAAATGGAAAGAGAATCTTGAAAATGCAATGATAAGAAATATGAGTAATCCAATATGTTGATATATTGTATACATGACTTGTAAATAAATTTATCTCATAAAATTACATACTTAACAAATCAAAACCTGTCAAACTTTAATTTCTAGAAATTTTTATTCAAGAGCAAAAATAAGCAAATATAAAACACGAAAATAATAGTAACATAAATACAAGAAGGCTCTAAAGCTCCTGGTGTAGGCCTAGCCCAAGGATGCTCATATTCCTCGAGGAGGAATAAAACCAGAAACTGAAATGAGTAACTACTTCCATTAACTTAAAATATATCTTACTTAAGGAAACACAATGTTGCAAAACTTGTTTACGGTGAGGAGATGGAGGCAGCAGTGCGGAAATAACTGGACCTAGCTACTAGTACAAGACTAAATTTGTGTCAATAGTGGATGGCTTTTAACGTTTTATAAACCATTTCTTTAAATAGGTTAAGAAAAATGCCAAACATTACTATCAAACAATGTACTTTGCACAAACAACTTCGAACATACCTTCCCTAATCTGGACCTCCTTTGCAGCCATTAAAAATTGAGACTGACTAATTTAAATGATTGGACATCAAATTTACTATTTTTTTTTACATGTCAATTTTGAATTTTCAGAGTTTTTATGGACTTTTAAACACGTTTTTTTATGGACTGTCAAACACGTTTACAAAATAGAAAAACATTCTATGGAGCTCGCTCGTCTGAATCTTTACCGATCAATAAACTCCTGCAGGATGTCAAACTGTCACAACACTGAACTGGTATTCAAATTGCTATTCCATATGCGGGAAGGAAGGGAAGCATGTTGTGCCCTCTGTTTGCTAAAGATTAAAAGCGTTTTGATTGAAAAGCGATTGACGCGAAAGGGAGAGTTGCAGGGAAGTTGGTATGAGGACCACTCCCTTACTAGGGACAAGTTTTCCCAAGGTTGGGAAAGGTTTCCGGAAGCCGGATTGGAACCCCTTCCTAACCAGTTTCGCCGGCAATGATAAGCGGTTTCCGGGCAGTTTTGGATAATGGATGCGCTCCTAGCGTGGACTAAGATACTTCTATTACACATAAGGCAGCGTTACACATAATAATAATAGACACTAGTGTGGTTTATTTTTATTTTTATTTTTATTTTTAGGATGAGATGAGAAATCAGATTAAGATGATGAGTTTAAATAGCATGAGTTTAAATAAATAACTACAGAAGTAAAAGAAATTAAATAGTGAAGTTTTTAGTTTAAATATTATGTTATTTAAATTGAGGTTTTTTTTAATTATATATGAATGTAGCTTCATGAAAAACTTTTACAAGAATTACTCATCAAACTTAATTTCAATAAATTACTGCGAGATTTTTAGAAATATTGAACCATAAAAATTCAAAAAAAATCTCAAAAACTTCACCAAACACAAATCAATTAGTTCCACTTGCTCTGACGTGTTAGAAGGTGCTAGGGAACAGTATCCAAAGATACGACTGAATAATAAAACCGGGTTGAATGGGCAGCGCCCCGAAAGTGCACTCACCTTTTCCACCCCCTAATTATTAAAGAAAAAAAAAACAAAATTATACTCCGGAGTTCCTAAGTAGTGCTGATGGAAAGTGAACGACATGAAAAAACCAGAAAATCTGTGTTTTAACATGTTGCGCCACCGGTCATGGACATCATTAATTGCAAAAGAACTCATGCAGTAGGTTAGATCTATTAGATGAGCCTAAATTATATAGGCTTTCACACTAACAGGATGGTTTCAACCACTCCCTCGATATATGGATATGCGATCTATGATTAGAATCTCAATCCTATCTTTATGATAACAACAACCTAACTATGGATTTCTCCATTAATTCCAACACTCTCCCTTAATGAAGAAAGGGTACTAAACAATAACATACACTTGATGGTCTAGTCTCAGCTAGGCTTACAATGAAAAGAAAGCATAAAAAACTTGACAACAGAGGATTTCATTTTTGTCTTTATGTTTCTGAGTCCATATTTGATCAGTCTATGTCGAGGCTTCATCTTCACTTTCCTCACCGTGAGGTAGGGATGTATTTTCACCTCATTTCTTCCCTAGTGATGGAAAGCTTGAATGCTTATCCTCGTCCTTTTGAAAGTTATGATAGGCTTAATAGGAAACTATTTTCTCTCACCATTTTTGATGTCACGCATGTAAATTTCAGCAATGTTGTCATCTGCACACACATAAATATTCATGAGATTATCACATTTTAAATTCTCTCCAGCTATGTCTTCTTCTGCCACGTCTTCGCCATTAGCTTCATGTGGCTTGTCCAATTGATCTTCAACACATCCTTCTTGAAGATCAACTTGTGACTCTTCAATATCAGGATCTTGCACAACAGATTGTGCCTCTTGTTTCTCATGGTCATCAACAGAACCACATTTTTTTCTGAAAAAAAATGCTACCCATGCTACCCAGGCTAATGCTTACAAATGTCCACATGAAAATATTATCATCATCATCATCAGAATCAAAAATATCTAAAAATATTGACATGTTGTTAAAGTCCAGCTTATCTCGTTTTATCTTGCTTCGAGATTTCTACTCCACTCGGTCCTCTAACGAGCTCCAACAACCCCGTTACCACGCATGCGGGAATCCTCCCTTTGGCAACTCTTCAATAGTAGAATCTTGTAGACTATGGCTTCTATGCCATGCAGGGCTTAATGCTCTTAGCTCTAGCGATGAGAAACAAATGACCTCTCAACAAGCTAACAATGCTATCAATGTCTAATTCTAATCCATGTAATTAACAATTTCTCATATGAGGCACATATTTCTGAAGAAAAAAAAAAAAAGTAGCAATCAATTATTCACCTCAGGTCTCAGATCTCCCCCACTCTGCTGCTACTTCCACTGCCAAATCTCAAACAACCTTACGCAGCAAGCTCAACTCGATCCACTCACCTGCTCATGGAAAAAACTGATTTGGAGAATACTCCATGTCACAATTCCTAAACGGCAGGATTGCTCATGTCCTTTCCTTTATTTGCGGCTTACACAGAGCAAATTGAATACATAGAAGCCGCTTGATGGAAATGAAACGATTGCATTCACAATTCCAGTTCCCTTTGCAAAACTTTGCGTGCCAAGCTTCTTTAGAAATAAGGAGCTGTGTTATTATCACACGCAATGTAAAGATTCAGACTTACGAACTGCGAGATCGATCATCAGATTCAATTGGAAGTTTGGAACAGTTTCCAAAATATATGAAAGTGATGAATTATGAATCAGTTAGTGAGGAAGAATCGGCGCACCAAATGGAGTTCGAGGAGGGTGGTGATTTCAATATGGAAGAACAGGAAGATGTTTGAATCGTAGGACTCTTGCTGCACATATGGACGTGCCTTCAAATCTAACGACGTGGCACTGTAGGTGTCATTTTTTTTTTTGCATCAACGCTGCTGATCTGCAAGAAAGATACCACGGACTTGACGAACATGGCAGGAAGAGTGGAATGTTCCCCTCGACGCCAAATGAGACTTCAGTCACTCTCCCTTCTACTCACTAGCGACGAGAATTGATGTGACATGTACGAACAGTCACTGCTAGCCAGGTCGTCTGCAAGGAATTGTGGTGAGAAATCGACCACGCTGATGATGTTCCTCCTCGGCACCCACGCAAACTCAACCTCCACTGCAAGACTCAGTCACGGACTCTCTCAACAGCTCACCTGGGCAGCACCACTAGTTTAACAGCAGATCGAATCAGCAGATCGAATATCAATCAACAAAACAGGAAGTGCAATCTAAGTAAATGGAAACTGTGAAGGGTAGGCGGACCAGCACGCGATCGCAGGTCGACTTGAGCAGCAGCCAAGCACTACAAAACAAAGAAGGAAAGGAAGTTGCAGATTCGTCTTCACGGCTTCACGCAAACACCAGCAACAGGCTTGTGGCCTTCACACAATGAGCCTTTTCTCCTCTACGCTTTCACTCTACCAACGGCGTCCAACCTCTCACACTCAACTCAGTTTACTCTCAGATCTTCACAACTCCCCTAAGATAAAACAACACACAGGCCTCTGATCCTGTGCTTTGATACCATGATAAAACTAACTATTGATCAAATAGCTCTCTAGGTGAGAACCTGGAGAGTGTATACACACATACACACTCTCTGATCAATGAATCAGATGAGCCTAAACTATATAGGTTTTCACACTAATGAGATGGTTTTAACTACTCCCTCAGTATCAAGATATGAGATCTATGATTAGAATCTCAATCCTATCTTTATGATAACAACCTAACTATGGATTTCTCCATTAATTCCAACAAGTATTAGATGTGTGCCAACATGTCCTTGAGGTGAAGAATCTCGTAATAGAGCTAAAGAGTTTTAGCCATTTTTACAGTTTGGAGGCAATGGTTGAGCGCCGAAAGAGTGAAACAATTTTAAAACGCGTGTTCAAAATCACCAAAGCACCCCGTCAGAATGCGATGATGCTTCGTTAAATGGGTGCGGATGTTATGCTTGATGGAGCTTTTGATGACGCTTCATGAAGGTATTGTTGGTTTGAAGGTTTAGATGTGTTGACGTAAGATTAATTTTAATATTTGATGGAGGAATTATTTGTTTAATAGTAGAATGTTGATATCAGGATTTTGAAAGTATTAGTTGAGCCTAAACACCTTACAGTATAGTGTAGTTTCATAATTGACTCTCATCATCAACTCTTCTATTGAGATTCAACTATGTTTGATGAGAGTTTTTGGTGAGGTTTTTTCTGTAGTTTTTTTTTTTTTTTTTCTAATTGGGTTGTGAACTTCTTGATGTGTGAATCACAGGGTCAAGTAAAATGTAAAAATCTGCCAATTTCTCTAAAGGCGATCAAAATCACAGGGGCTAGCAAAATGTAAAAGCCTGCCGGTTGCTTTAAAAGTGATCGGAAGCTATTTGCATTGTGAACTTCGACCCGCGTGGGAGAGTGCCAAGAACATGATTTCAAATGGGGAGTCAATATCGGTTATCTGACAGAAGGGCTTATTAAATGTTTGGAGACCAGCGTTGATGGTTTGGCAAGGCATTCAAATCTAATTGACTGTTGCATAAGGCCGATACCATGGTTGTTTTGCCAGCACCCCACTCTTTGGAGCAGATCAGTCCTCAGCTAAATCCAAATTTGTTTTGTAGCCCCCACGTCAAACTCAGGCTTCACTAACCCATCATAACTGCGAAGAGCCTCATCAAAATCTCTGCATCATAACTGCAAAGAGCGTCATCAAAATCTCCATCTAGCATATCATGTGCACTCATTTGTTGAAGCATCACGGCATTCTCACGGGGATCTTTGGCGAGCTTCAACACGTGTTTCAAGATTGTTTCATTCTTCTAATTACTCTCATCCATTGGCTGCAAATCGTAAGAGTGGCGAAAACTTTTCAGCTATGTTACGAGATTTTTGTAAAGCAATAAACAGATCTAGTGAGATATTCTATTAACAGCTGGTGAGCAACACATCTAATATGCTGCATGAATTCTTGCAATTAATCTCTCCATCCTATGCTCTCCTTCGAGGGTCAGTGGTGCAGTGTCTCGAAAACAAATTCTTGTAGCTTTTCTCCTTTTGAGAACTTGTCAAGTTGTTCATTATAAATTCTGTATGCGGTTTCTGATCAGCATCAAAATTGTATCACGTTGCAATGTTTTGGTTGCAGTTCAGTACTGAAAATTTATAACTGCCAATTGCTAATCCCTGTGAAATTGTTCGTACCAACTACACTAGAATTTTAAGGATTTTTTAAAGGAAAAGAAAATTTGATTTAAAAATTTGTTTTTTATTTTAGTTATTTTACATTAAATTTAATATTAATTAAATTTATAGATTTTTGGTTTCTGTGATCCATTGTTAAATTATGAATAAATCTTTAAATATAAAATTAAGATAAGATTAATTGAATTGTCTTAAATATAAAATTTAAGATAAAAATAGTGCGAGGCAAAAATAGTTTGAGGCAAACCTTTATATTTACCATAAAAATAATTTGAGACAAAAATAGTGTGAGACAAAAATATTCAAAGATAAAAATAATTTAAGACAAAAATAAAATATTTTAAGACAAAACTTATATTTAAGACGAAAGTAGTTTGAGAGAATTATTTTAAAACAAAACTTTATATTTAAGACAAAAGCAATTTGACACAAAATTATTTAAGGCAAAACTTTATATTTAAGACAATGGCAATTAAGACGAAACTCATTTAAGATAGTTAGCAATGAAGACAAAACCATTAGTATTCCAAAAGTTTGCACTCAAATTTCATGAGTGGCTAGTGGATAATTATATTTTTTATTTTTGAAAATAGATATTCAAACCACATGAAATCTAATCATGTCAATTTCTTTCTTTTATATTATATTTTTCCTTATTCATTAAACCACATTGTAAAAATATAAGCTTATTCGGTAAACCACATCCCCCAAAGTAAAGAGGAAGACTTTATGGCATTAATTACCAACTAAGTAATGGTATTTTAAGAGGTTCACAAAGAAGATTTTATAAGATGAAGAGGACAAGAAATCGATCATCTTATATTCATACTCCTATGTGTTCATGATGACCATAGCATTACCCTGTGAGCCTTGAGTACAAGGATGTGGGGGTTATCATTGAGGTGCTTGATGGCTTAGATCACTTTTTTAGATAATTTTAGATTAGGTGGTTTAACACTACATGGAATCCTACCACAATCTTGAAGAATTTATTCAGCAGTGTATGTATGAAGGAAGGTTTTTGGGAATGAGTTGAGCGGAGAAAAGAATCTCTTCAATGGGAATATTATAGGGAGAAAGGGTGAAGTTGAAACCTTTCTCCAAATGTTGAAGGGTAGGGGTATCAATAACAATAGGGTAGAGGTTCATAACACAAGAAGGTCTATAAATGGGAGGAGTTGAGGATGAGGAGGAGATGAGGATGAGAGTAGAGTTGAGGTGATGCCCTAAGATAAAAAATTATCAAGATTGTTATCCATGACAATAGAATGAGAGGGATATTTATTATCTAGAGAATGGGGTCAAAGTTATGTTTCAAATTATTAAAATGATGGAAAATGTTGGAATATGTAATTTCTACTTGTCTTCAGTTATGATTCTCTCTATGTATAGAGTCTATTCCTATTCCATAGGTTAGCTAAAACTAAGTTCCTAGTTTGGTGTGAGGTTGAGATATTTCCTCAACCAACTTATGATGCGTCCAAGATAGCTTCCTCATCTTGAGACTATACCTCATGTATATATGTAACTTTATTTGATTAATAAAATATAGTGTGTATCTGAGATTTCATCTTGGTATCAAAGCCCATTTAGGCTTGGGCATGGCCTTGGCCCCTCCTGGGCTGAGGGAAATAAAAAAAAGTTTGTGTGTAGGTTTGTCTATCGAATAGGGTTGTGAGACTGAAGGAGTGTGACTAAATATTCCTACTGTGTGTACGCTTCAGATGGAGAGAATTACCTGAAAATCGATTGTGAGGAGCATCTTAGAATGATGTGACCAATGCTGCAGGCATTATTCACTGTGCTGCAGGTATTATTCACTGTTGGGTTTTCGTGAACCCAATGGTAGTGATAGCGTAGATCGTGATAGCTCACAACCTAAAGGTGTTGTGTCTGGCTGCCAGGGGTATGACCCCTCTGGGTGTGCTTCCCCGTGGACATTGATATCTCCTCTGCACTACTCCATCGTGGCACGTTTGCTGGATGAAATATTATATGGATGCATCACTACCATGGTGAGACAAGAGGGCCACGTATACGCACTCGTCGTGTATGGAAATGGCCTTTTTTATACCGGCTCGCAGAGTGAAAAAAATTGTGTATGGAAACAGCGCAATTTTGGTGAATACAGTTGCTTCAAATCTGGGAGCGGTTCCGTGAAGGCTCTGCTGATTGCCCGGGACTACATTTTTAGCAGTCACCCGGGCTGTAATATTTGCGTATGGTACCACCCTCAAAAATATTTCGGCGCTTGCAGGAAATTAACCATGCTTCCTACCATGCAAGATCAAATAAAGAGTTCAGTCCATGCCAAAAACTATGTGCAGATATCGCAAACCATGTAACTCAGAAAGTAGTTCAGGCTGGATATCGCTTAGAACTAGTAAAAGTGGTTGCTCAAGTGCTTACGTACCCGTTTTTCATTGGTAGTGTTCCTACATAGTTAGAGATCAAGCTAGCAAACTCATACTTCTCTCATAAAGAAACATGCATTTTAGCACGGAAATTATTTTTTCCCAACGAAGAATTTAGCTTGGACCATGTTGTAGTGAACTCTCTTATTCCTCGAATTGATCCTCCCTTGAAACTAATACCTCCAACACTGACAGTGGTGGCAAAACTTGTCTACATGAATGATCGTGCAATTTCCTATTCAGAAACAATGAGAAGGTGAACAATTGAGCTTTACGCCGAGAAGGTGAACAACTGAGGGCTTTGTGAAATTTCTCAAGTTGGATCTTTGTGCTACAAGCTGCTTGGAGGTCTTGTAGTCTACTTCCATAATGCTTGCTATGGAGTGCTGTGGTTTATCATGTTCTACTTCCATAATGCTTGGTGAATTAAATTGTTTTTTGTTTCTTTTTAAGCATGTTGAGCCTGGTCAACTTAGCATGAAAATGTTATTTGTTAGAACTGATCACTCTAACAACAACGCATTGAAGGTGGAAAGATTCAAGATGAAGATGCCAAGCTTGGATATGTTTTTAGAAGAAATTAATTAAAGAAATGGAAGACAATTTCAAAGATGGAGTAAAGGAGAAGCAACATTTAAAGGATGATGGACAACAAAAGTGAAAGTTTGTTTTGTGTGAGTTTCTTGGAATAGACTCAATAACATGTTGTATTATGAGTCACACATTTTAATTGTAAGCAAGTCTAGGATGTTTTTTTGTAGTGGTCCTTGTAAAGTATGTACCTGATAACTCCAAGAGTTTGAGTTGTGTTGTAAGACTTGTAAGGCATGTGTATCCCTGTAAAAGTTCGTGGTAATCTCAAACCCACTTTGTAACTATAGGTTCATGATCAGCCATAAACCATTTTGCAGTGTTGGTTTGTGGTCAGCCAGAAACCACGTGTAACAGTGAAGTGGACTGGAAACAGGTCCGTGCCAGTGTTTGCCCACTGATGAAGAAATCTGGTGCAAGGTCGTTGATGAAGAAATCCGGTGCAAGGTCGCCGATGAAGAAATTCAGTGAAAGGTCACCGATGAAGAGATCCGATAAAAGTTTTCCAAAGAGATCTAAGACAAATCTACTGCTAGTGAGATGAAGGAAGAGTATGGTTACGGGTCATTCGATAAAACCCATGTTGGAGGGGGATATGTAGATACAGGTACATGTATGTAGTGATAATGGTTGATAGAACCATGTATGTGAAGGACATCCTACGAGACTAGCGGTTGCAGTGGTTGGTACCAATGCATTCTGGTGGATGGTTTCTCCTTTATATTGACGTCAACATATCCTTTGTTATTTTTACCACAACTAGATTTTGCGAAGTGATATCGAGACAAGTAGTCATTAAGGGGGTGTGTTGGACTATGTAATTCCTACTTGTCTTCAGTTGTGATTCTCTCTATTTATAGAGTCTGTTCCTATTCCATAGGTTAGCTAAAACTAAGTTCCTAGTTTGGTGTGAGGTTGAGATATTTCCTCAACCAACTTATTGTGTGTCCAAGATAGCTTCCCTATCTTGAGATTATACCTCATGTATATATGTAACTTTATTTGATTAATAAAATATAGTGTGTATCTGAGATTTCATCTGGCATGTTCAGGACTAGAGTTTTACAATTAAAGTTTAGTTCCACCAGTTCAGGATTGTTGCCCCAAACTTAGGAAGATTAGATGAGTGCCTATACTATAAATGCGTAATGTTATTGTGAAGCTAATGACAAGTTGTGTGAGCTCTGTCTCACATTGTGTGTATTGCATTTGCGTTATTTTATTTGCTTTGATCTGGCATGATATATTGGATTGTGTGCTAATTTGATAGAACTTTAATTATCACAATTTATGCATGTTGAACAACTTTGCTCCTTTTCGAACTGCAAGACCTCCTAGCAGCTTGTAGTGCAAAGATCCAACTTGAGCAATTGCACAAAGCCCTTTGTTATCCATGACAATTGAATGAGAGGGATATTTATTATCTAGAGAATGAGGTCAAAGTTATGTTTCAAATTATTAGAATGATGGAAAAGAGTGGAATTAATTTTAGCAATCTCAATAGAGGAACTAGTGTTAATAAAAAACATCAAATTTAAATTTGAAACAAAAGAAATATTATTAATGGAATAATTATTAATAGTAGAGCTATTATTAATGGAATGATGATTAAAGATGTTATTATATTGAATCAAATAAGTGATTCCAATTTTTATAATTATCATAATTATGAAATAAATGGGAAGTAATGGAATAGGAAAAGTTTTGAGAGGATTTATTAAGAAAGGAATCGATATATAGCCACCAATATTCAACTATTTGTGGGATACACATTCTCATATATCAAGGATTATTCTCATTTCATTCAGAGAAAAACCAAAACCATTATGATTGATGAGAATAACTTCTTCGTTAGTTTTGAAATTATATCTCTTTTCACTAAAATATCGGTCTGTAAAGCTTTAAATCTAATCTAATCTCCGAGTTAGTAGAACTTGAAACCTTAAACCTCATCCAAATTTAACTCAACTCAACTTTCTTTTCTTTTAAAGGTACCATAGAGAAAATGTACCATCTATGAGGAGACAAAAGGTACAGTTGCGGGCTCCCCCTCTCCCCGGTAGTTGGTAACATCTTTATGGAACAATTTGAAGCGATAGCTCTTAATTCTTGGCATATGAAACCCAAATGCTGGTTATGATTTGTTGTCAACACCTGTTTCATTTGGAAAGAGATCCGGCCTACACTAGACGCCTTTCATGCGGGAGTTGTTAAATGTGAAGTCGAATTCAAATATGTTAGCGCTTAAATCTCATCAACCTCGTCGATAGTCGACCGATGCTGACCAAACTCCACCGCCCATTGATCACTATTCAATCATCTGAATCATATGCAGAAAATTATAGATCTTCTTTCTTCATCTATAAATATGTATTTTCCTCTGCTTGATCAATCCAATCCAAACAAAGGCCTCTCCTGTAATGTAAAGTTGTGATTTTTTTCTCCATTTGTTGTGTGTGGTTTTATCTGTAAAGTTGTGATTTTTTTCTCCATTTGTTGTGTGGTTTTATCTCTGTTCTACTTTCTCTGTTTGTGATTGAATTATCCTCTGCACTCCTTTCATCCCATCAACTGGTATTATAGCCTCCCCGCAGCCGCTCTGTAGTCCAGGAGAAGATCGAAGAACATTTCCTTCCACTTTCGATCACAGCAATTTTCGCAGAGTATTCCATTTCCAAGGCCTCCCATCTAACAACGCATAATGGATAGCACAGTGGATGTGCTAGAGAATCCCGGGAATCCCTACGAGGGTTTTACGCGGTGTACATTTTGGTATCCCGGGAATCCTTAGAGGCTGCAAAGATACGTTCAAGAAGCACTGGGATATGCTCAGGCTTACTTGCGACTACTGATGAGCAGCTAGAGGAGAAGAGAACGTAAATGCCTTTGGGCAGGCAGAGTGGTTGTCGTTATAGGCGCCTCTAGGGATCTCGGCAGGGACATCGCCCTCCGCTTGGCGGAGAAGGGAACCAGAGTGGTCATCCATTACTCCTTTAGTCAACACTTGGTAGAAGAAGTCGCTTGCATAATCAACACTTCCATAATCGACAATAATCCTTCCTTCTTGGGGTGTCAGGGCCATTGCAAGCCGGAAGCTGTTTATTTTTTTGGGTATTGAAAAGAAGATTGTTATGTAATCATTGTTTGGTGAAACATATATAATTATATAGGTTTTATAAATACTATGGAATACGTTAAGATTGGTTTCTTTTAATTAATTAAGTTTTCACACCTTTTTAATTATAAAAAAGGGTTATCTTTGTTTTATAAATATTTATTAAAAGAGGTTGATTTCTGGTTCTTAATTTTCAAGTTTTATCTTGAAAGTGGAGTGTTGATTTGTTGAGGTGTGATTTTTTTTAGAATGGAGACAACATCAATAACTGACATGGAGAAGTTGAGCGGGGCTAATTTTTCTTTATGGAAATCACAGATGGAGTATATACTTATTTTTACACCTTGGTGTCAAAAACAAACCCTCATCGATGACATATGAAGAATGTAATAAGTTAAATAGAAATGAGATTGTAACAATACACCTATATCTAGCAAAGAATATGTATTTCAATGTGTCTGGAGAAAAGACAATAGAAGGATTATGGAAGAAGCTCCATGATCTATATGAGAAGAACACGACATCAAACAAAGTGTTCTTGATGAAGAATCTACACAATCTCAAGATGAAGGAGGGTGCTTCAATTGTTGAGCACTTGAATGAATTCAATATTATTACTAGTCAACTTACTTGTGTAAAATCATTTTAGATGATGAAATTAGAGCTATCTGGTTAATGTGTTCTTTGCCTGATAGTTGGGAGAATTTAATTGTAGTTATGAGTACTTCAGAACCAGCAGTAACCCTAAATTTTGCTGATGTTAGAAGTAGTTTAATGAATGAGGAGTTGCATCACAAGTTAGTTTCATAAAACTGGGTAGGAGAATCTCTAGCTCTCGCTGACCATGGTAGGAGAATTGATAGAGGTCGACAAGGGAGATTAGGATTGAGAGGCTAAATCAAGGAGGGGTGGACTCATCTACTTTCATTGTGGCAAACCCGAGCATATGAATAAAGGATGTCAAGTATGGAAGAAAGTATAAAAGGATCATAAACTGTCTAGTACAAATCATAAGTCATCTAGCACAAATGAAGGTGAGACTATTGCTATAGTCACAGCTGGTGATGTGTTATTTATTGTTTCAATCTAGTAGTAGCTTTGATTAGATCCATGACTCTGGGGCATCTCACGATGTAACCCCATGCAAAGAAAGTTTTGTTGCATATAATCCTGGTGATTATGGTAAAGTGCATTAGGGGAATAATCACTTTTGCAGTATTGTTGGAGTAGGAGATGTCGAGATCAAGATGAAGGATGGCCAAGATATATTGTTGAAACAGGTTAGGCATGTACCATAAATGCACATGATTTTGATCTCGATGGGACGGTTGGATCATGGAGGCTATTCTAGAAGCTTTGGAAAAGGAGGTTGGAAAATTTGCAAAGGAGCATTGCTCGTGGCCAGAGGTCCCAAGACAAGAACAATATATACATTGAAGGCAATGATAGGAAAATCACATTTAGTTGTTGTCACAAAAGAAGGAAATTCAAAAGATCTATGGCATAAGCACGTGGGTCACCTGAACGAGAAGGGCTTAAAAATATTTGTTGGTAAAAATTTACTGTGAGGTTTGAAATCCTAAAATTTTGATCTTTGCGAGAATTTTATATATGGTAAACAAAGAAGGGTCATTCCTAAGAGGTGGCCATGACAAAAACAAAAACTTGTTAGAATTGACACACTCATATGTGTTTGGGTCTGTTAACATTAATTCATTAGGAGAAGCATCATATTTTGTAACATTTATGGATGATGCAGCCATAAAGGTTTTGGCCTACCCTGTGAAAAGTAAAAGTGAAGTGTTTGAAATATTTCAAAAATTCTATGTTATTGTTTAAAGAGAGACTAAAAAATTGCTCAAGTGTTTAAGAATAGATAATGGTGGAGAATATTTCCCAAATACATTCAAGGAATACTGTAATAAGTTTGGCATAAAGCATGTGAAGACTCTGCCTGTTACTCCTCAACAAAATGGTGTTGCAGAAAGGACGAATCACACAATTATGAAGAAAGTGAGGAGTGAGGAGTGAGGAGTATGGGCAGAAGCTGTAAGGACGACTTGCTATCTTATAAATCAATCTCCAACTACAGCCTTAGATGGCTACATCCCTGAAGAAGTTTGGACTGGTAAGAATTTGAATTAATCTCATTTGAAAATATTTCAATGTGAAGCATTTATACATATTCCCAAAGAAAATATAACTAAGCTAGATGATAAATCTATGAAATGCATTTTTCTGGGATATGCGGATGAAGAATTTGGTTATCGTCTATGGGATCCAATCAAATGTAAAATTATTAGAAGCAGTGATGTTATATTTAATGAGTCATACATGTTTAAGAGGATTGTAGGTGAGATGGAGGTCAAGAAAGTTATTGACAGGTTTGAAGAGCAGCATGAAAACATCCCACCAATGCAAGAAAACAGACAACAAATTCAAGAGCAGGAAGGACAACAAGTAGAAAGTGATAAACACTAAGAAGAAGGAATATTGAAGGAAAATTTAGAGGAGATTCAACCTGATAATGCACCACCACAATTGGTTCACAGATCTTCTAGGCCTCATAAATCTTCTCAAAGGTATCCTTTTTCAAACTATATCTTATTAATTGATGAAGGTGAGCCTGATTGCTTTCAAGAGACTTGTAAAGTTGAGCAAAGTAAAGAATGGAAGAAAGCAATGGAGGAAGAAATGAACTCTTCGCTGGAAAATAAAACATGGGACTTGGTAAAGCTCCAAAAAGGTAGAAAGGCCTTACAAAACAAATGGGTGAACAAGATTAAGCATGAAGGTGATGAAAAGAAGGAGAGGTATAAAGCAAGATTAGTGGTGAAAGGATTTTCCCAAAAATAAGGTATTGACTTCACTGAGATTTGATCACCTGTTGTCAAAATGTCATCCATTAGAGTCAGTCTTGGTCTTGTCACTGCTTTAGACTTAGAATGTGAACAGTTAGACGTAAAAACTGCTTTCTTTCGTGGAGAATTAGAGGAATAAATCGATATGGAGTAGCTAGAAGGCTTCATAGAAAAATGCAAATAAGAACTAGTTTGTAGGTTGAAGAAGAGCCTTTATGGGTTAAAATAGGCACCTCGACAATGGTATAAGAAATTTGGTGCATTCATATTTGAACATGGTTTTCACAGGTTGGAAGTTGAACATTGTGTCTATATCAAGAGGTATGATCAAGGAAAGTATATCATATTATTGTTATATGTGGATGACATGTTGATTGTTGAGCATGATAAGAATATGATCCATAGGTTGAAGAAATATTTGGGCAGCAAATTTGCAATGAAGGATTTAGGTCCAACATAACAAATATTGGTCATGAGGATCATGCGTGATAGGAAAAACAAAAGGTTATGGTTGTCACAAGAAAAATATATCAAGAAGGTGCTTGACAGGTTTAATATGAAGGATGTCAAGCCATTTGGTACACCCCTTGCAACCCACTTCAAGTTGAGTGTTGAGCTATGTCCTAATGATGACAATAAGAAGGAAGAAATGAGCAAGATTTCTTATTCTTTCATAGTTGTCACCTTTATGTATGCCATGGTATGCACACGACCAAACATTTCATATTCAGTGGGAGTAGTGAGTAAGCTCCTTGCCAATCCAGGAAAACAACATTGGCAAGCAATAAAATGGGTTTTGAGTTATCTTAAGGGTAATATTCATTAATTTTTATGGTTTGGTCGTAATGAGATTGTGCTTGAAGGAATTGCAAATGCATATATGGCTGGAGATATCGACACCAGAAAGTCCACTACAGGTTATTTGTACATATTTGCAGGTGCAACGGTACCTTAGGTGTCAAGGCTTAAAAGAATAATAGCTCTCTCTACAAAAAAGGTAGAGTACATATCTGCAACAGAGTCTTGTAAAGAGATGTCGTGGATGCAATTATTCCTAGTAGAGATAGGAATAAAATAGGACAAGTATGTAATATATTGTTATAGTCAAAGTGTCATTTTCTTGGCAAAAAACCCAACGTTTCACTAAAAAACCAAGCACATTCACTTAAGGTACCATTGGATCCAACATGTGTTGGAAGAAGGACAATTATCCTTGGAAAATATCCATACATAAAAGAACCCTGCTGATGTGCTCACGAAGATTTTACCAATAAATAAACATGAGCTATGTAGAGGCATGCTAGGACTCAGTGTGACTTGATTCAATATTCTTCATTTGGCTTCAAGTGGGAGAATGTTAAATATGAAGCCGAATTCAAATATGTTGGTGCCGGCTTCTCACCTACCTCGCCGCCGAGCGAAGCTGACCAAAATTCACCACCCATGGATCACTGTACAATCATTTGAATCATATGCATAAAATTCTAGATCTTTCTTCTTCATCTATAAATTTGTTTTTTCCTCTATGTGATCAATCCAAGCCAAGCCAAGGCCTCTCGAGTAATTTAAAGTTGTGATTTTTTTCTCCATTTGTTATGTGTAGTTTTATCTCTGTTATGCTTTTTCTATCTATGATTGAAGTATCCTCTATGCTCCCTGATGGGCCTCTAAATTAGACATAAAATAAGGCCCATCTAACTTTTCTTAAGCCCATATACCATCCTTATGCACATGAAAAGCTATATTAAATCTTTCCTTATACACTTAATAATGTTTTCTTACACTTTAATATTTTCTTAGGAAGGTTTAAAGATAATTGCGTATTTGTGCCCAATATTGTTTATTTTTGTACAATATTGTGAGAATATTTAGCAGATTATGAAGATTTGGAGAAGGAGATAATTTAGGGACTTGCCCCCTGCCACTGGAAGATCAAGAGTGAATAATATCAGGAAATTAGGGAGAAATCTTGGAGAGATTCAAGGGGGTTTTCCACGCTCAAAGGCAACTAAACGATCCTCATGAGATCCCCTCCAGCAATTCGAATTCCAGAGGGAGCCAAGCAACTCAAGATCAAGTGCACTCAAGCCATACTTCACTTGGAGTCAAGTGGACTCATTACCTATTTTTAGGGAGTTGTTGGTAACTGCCCTGTAGAATAAATAGAGCAGAGCTAGAACTAGGAAGAGTTAGTCAATGTTAGTCAATTCCAGTTGATTATGAGTTGAAACTTTGTTGCAAGCTATTGAGCTCTTTATTTTACTCAGTGATCAAACTTTCAGAGATGTATATGGTTATTCTTTTATGAAATGAGCAGATTAATTTCATTTGAAAGATTTAAGTTTTAGAGAGCTAGGCTCGTGGGTTAGGGCCTAATCCATGTGCCTCGGCTTCTCTGCTATTTTCATTCTTCCTTTCTGTCATTTAGTTAGTTTTGCTTCTGCCATTTAGCTAGATCTTCTTTTGATAGTTTCATTGTTGCTTAATCTTTGCTTTCAGTTTGTTGTTGTGGTTTTTCATTTCCTTTTGAGTAGCATAATAGAGGAAAAACTCCAAAAATTGTGTTCAAGCCTCCCCCTCTCATCCCTGCCAATAGAGTTTGAGCAGGGTAGACCTTCCCATAGGCCAAAAAATTGCTTTCTGTTTGAGTTTAGGGAAGAAACTGCATTACCAGGTCCGAGTCTCTCTTTCACTGTTGTTAGCACGCATTTTTGTCTGCTTTCCGTGCATGAATCCACAGGTGTGTTACACTCCTGAGCACTACTGGTGTGCCTCCATTCCCTCTTGTTTTCTGCTTCTTTTTACTGTTGCACCCTACCTTTTTCCCTAAATGCACTCAAGCCCTTCAGCCTGCCTTATTCCTTTGCTTTTTTCATTCTCGAATACCTTACCTTTTTAATGCAAAACATGTAAAAAAATGTTTGAAAACCATTGAAACACGACTTCTGCCTTTCTACCTCGAAATCCCTGCTATTGTACTTCGCCGACCACAAATCACAGTGTTTAGTTCTTCCTTTACAACTTACCTCCACTTTGCCGCATCACAATTGCACGCCACAACCTTTTTCCCTTTTCGTTAACACTTATCGCTCCTAAACCCCGATTGCAAAATATCACAATCACATTTCACATCACCTTCCCAAATCATATTTCACATTTTACACATCGCAATTTGCTCGTTCCATTTGTTTTCCGTTAATAATTTCCCCCTCTGAACCTCGATTGTGATATTATCGTAACCCTTTGCCATGTCACCCATCACAATCTCTCGTCGCACCTTTTTTCCCTTTCCCTTAATACTTACTGCTCTCCTTTTCTGATCGTGATTTTGTGATACCGCATATCGCACTTTTATCAGCTAATCATAACTTTGGCATCATATATTTCAATCATTCCTCTCCAAAGCTTTCGTGTCGTAATAAAGATGTTTTATAAGGTTTAAACCCATCTTATCACTTCTAAGCCTTTTTTCATGGGTTTACGCCCTCCCCATTAGCCTCTTTAACCCTTTTTCCTCCAAACTGCAATCAACACTCTTTCAATTAGGATTAAGTCATGGATAGCTTAGTTGCATGGGTAGAAGCATGGTAGATAGACCATAGGATAAATAGAGTGCATTTAGTTGATTGGCCAAGTTAAGTGTGGTTTAGAATTAGTTTCCTTTCTGCCATTTCTCTTCAGCAATATAGTTTAGTTTCTTTTCAGTCATTTCCTTTTCTGTAAATTAAATTAGTTTCATTTATGTCATTTATTTTTAGCAATTTAGATTAGTTCCATTTCTGTCATTTATTTTCAGCGATTTAATTTAGTTTCCTTCTGTCATTTCCTTTCTGCAATTTAGTTTAGTTTCATTGAAGTGTGACAAACTTTACTGAGAACCCTTAGAAATATCACCCTTTCGTAAAGCGGAAGAGGATGACATGAACATAATGCATTTGTTGTGTATATAGCACTGTCACCTCCATGTTTGTATGGACCCCAGGTTGATAAAGTAAAGTAGGGCAGCCCCTGGGAGTTGCAGCACTCTTGGTGCAATACCAGGGCTCACCACTCCTCTTATCCCATTAGGAGTAATTATATCTTTAACCAATGGAGAATTTATGTACTTCAAAAACAATCTATGGACTGAAATCCAAAAAAATTTGCTCGAAACTATTCTATTGAAATGATGTGCAACAATGTTTACATTTTTTTATTTCAACTCAGTTTACAGTTGGAAAGAATCCAAAAACTCTTAAAAGCTCACTAATAACTGGAACAACTCATAAAATTTGAAGCAAAGAAACAAATAAGAGTTAATGAAATACAAAACTAGCAGGATAATGATATCTTTATCAGTTCTTTCCCCAAGTAAGCATGGTTAATGAAATACAAAGCTAGTAGGATAATGATATCTTTATCAGTTCCTTCCCCAAGTAAGCATGGCCTTCGGTATAGAAGTGAACAAATTAAAAGCATACCAAGCACTTGAATGCTTGCCATAATAGAAATAGAGGAGCTGAGTAAGGTAGAGGATGTCCTAGACTTGAAACCAGATAACAAGGATATTGTTAAACCAAAATCAAGGATATTGTTAAACTAATATTGTTAACGTTGTTCTCAGGATGAACCACATCAGTGGGTTCAAACATCGACCAAATCCTAATGATGTGATTAATCCGAAAGACATTCATCTATAATATCAGTCTTCTCAACTCAATGAATTTTTTGTAGACAAACTTTAGGCACAATGGCATCAACTCAATGGATACGTCTTTCAAGGTATCCACCTAGTTGTTCATCAAAGAAAAAATGTTCGGCATAGAACACAGACTTTCGGCACAATGGCATCAACTCAAAGGATACATTAAGGTATCCACCTAGTTGTTCATCAAAGAAAATTATTCGGCAAAGAACTAAATACACAAATGGGAGCCCTAACAAACCAAAATAATGAATAACTTCACAGATTAGCAGTTTCTGTCTAGCCTTTGTATTAAAGGTTAAATGCATCAATTCATATCCAAAATGTGCTAAGAACAGTTAGCAGAAACGATCCACCGCAGCCAGTGCAAGGATCCAAAGAAAGTTTTTGCGGTTCATATGGAAAAGTGAATTGTGAATTAAATTCATGACCGAAAGGTGCTCGACCAAGGAATTTATTTTAAAATTAATTGAACTTTTGATGCTAGTAACTCGTTTTTCATACCATGCTTTTACGGTTTAGCCATATTACCGAGTGTCAAACCATTTTCTTATTATATGAAAAATTATGCGTGATCACTATGAAAGGGGCTATTCAGTCCACCATCAAATGTAGGTTATTCAAAACAACACTTTCCGATCATCCTACTTTGATCAAAACTGTAATAAACGTGTTGGCTTATGATTCTCTTGGAGAGATAAGGCAAGGTCAAAGTCAAGCAAACGAAGAGCCGGAGCAGGTAAGATAAGGAACCAACGATTCAAGCGTGGGTCAAGCGACCCCCACTTCGGCCATGCCACATCATCCATCGCACATCGCCCCCTGCAAATTTTAACATTTAAACCTCCGCCTAATCCCATACAAATTTTGCAAGATGCGATCTGTAGGCACGGTCCCACCTCTGTCCATGCCGCGTCACTCAATCCCCCACTCATCAGATATTGCTCCCTGCAAGCCTTAACCTTTACCTCTTAAGACTTAACCAAAACCTATTTTTTCTACTGATGCGATTTTGTGAAACCCATCCAACCTTACCGCATTACCAAAATCACAGGAAAACCTTTGTTTCTGCCTCTCCCTTACCTTTTCGCCTCTTCGCACTTCCCGACGTCTAAGTGCTTGGATATCGCACTTCACATATTTTAATGTTTACCCTCCATGGCTAATACATAAAACTTGCGACATGCGATGTGCTATGTCCTACCTCTATCTCACATCACCCTTCCCCTACCGTCAATCGTATTTTTTTCAAAGTTAAGCAATCTCTGTTCTATTCTCGCTAAATGTTAAAATCTGATTTATCACCGATGTGCAATATCACATCGAACATGCTTTTTAACTTACCATTTGAAACACTCAACCTATTTTATTTAACTTCGATGCAAATCACCTTCCCTCCACGCTACTTACCTTCTCCCCCACTTTCGTACTCACTTATTTTAGTGTTTACTACTGCTTATGGCAAACCGAAAGTTTTGCGATCTACGGGTCAGCTCTGGTCCCCTGCCACGTCACTTGTGCCCATCGCATATTTTTCCTCGCGAATCTTAGTCTCACCTTCCATTGCAGGACAATAAACCTCTTCCGATCATGGATTTGCGATGGAGCATCGCCCCACCTTCCTTGCCACATCTAAATCCACCCCTAGTCTCGAACCGACTTTTGGGTTTAAATAATTTCCAATATGTTGGTATCTATCGTCCCCATGTGCTCCGTCATTCCCATTCGCTGTCACACATCCCACCACCACTATGCCCTCGCTATGCCCTCCGTATCTCTCCATCACCGTCACCCAATGCATCCGATGATATTTAACACTTTTCGACTTCTTTTTCCCCCCCCCCCGCCTTCAAATTTAACCATGGGGGGAGGGGTCCAAATGGCGAGATTCATTATCACCTCACTCCCTTTCGCATGTGTTTTCCTCATATTTCGCACCCTCTCCGAAGGTCGTTTAACACTTCTGAGACCCCCTCCAAAATCCTGCTTTCCATTTTTGCAATTAAAAAACACTGTATGGCTTTGGGAGAACATGCTGTGGTTCATTTGGTTTGCTTAGGAGATCTCCGCAAAAGAGCCAGGTGTGAATAGTACGACTGCCACTTCACAATGGATTAAGTGGAAATCATAAGACTAAGGGAGTGGAAACTTCCACGTAACAGGTGGAACCATATGATGACATCCATACCTGCCCACCAACAACTGCTCCTCGCCATACTGTTTTGAAGGCTTCCATTACTAGCCTCCATGGAAAACCATGTCATCTATGTTTCTCGTTTAATTTTGACGATTTTGCTGGTGAAATTTCAAATGTCACCCATTCTTGTTTTAATTCTCTCAGTACATAAGTAATTGCTCGATTGACGCTCTGCAAGTTAGGTAGGATATTTTGATTTCATAGGTATGGTCCGATCATAAATGATCACAATGGTAGACCCTCGAGAGGAGCTCTATATGTAGCTAGTTCCACAATTAAAGAAGGGTTCTAGAATTTGGAATAATTTGGTTGTAGTTTTGTATGATTGTGCTCCCTATGCTCTAAGATACATATTTGGGAGAGTTGTTTGAACTTAATATGATACAGTGTTGTATTTGGATTCTAGATGGAGCAATGAGTAGTATGTATATGTTTTCTTCCGTTATCAGTAATCTCCTTTTTATGTATAATCACCTTTCATGCTTTGCTATTTTGATGGTTCATGTAATGTAGTTGCTGGTAGTCTTCAATTTTATTCATGAATTCATGCCTGTATAACGCTTAAGTGTTAACGCTCATGTATTAAGCTTGTTGCACGCCCTTAATTCACGCTCCACGAACCTCTGTTGTTTTCCATATCTCATTCATATCCATTTCCTTTAAGTTCATGGGGGACATATCCTTAATCTTCTTAAGCTTGTTCCTTCTCAGTTCTTTCTCAATGCCCCTGCATATTTTAAAACTTCTACTCATTGTTTTATACTTGGCCCATATAAAATCCATCAGTCTCACAGTCTCCTAAGCCCTCTCATTTTTTTGGGAATTCACATGATTCGACTCCAAGGTCTTCTCCATCCTAGAACCACTAAAACCATGATTCTATTGACTCATATTCTGTTAGAGGAATTTATATAATTGTCTACATTTAACCTATGATTTTAAGATGTCCTAGGCACTGGTATTTTGCAACTCAAGGTTGTCTCTAGGAGCTACAATATATTTTTGGCGTTGTTTCCAGGGAGATGAATTAGAAAACCTTTCCCTGGGATACAACATTATCTTCACCCTTCAATCAGGTGAGCATCAAGGGTTGAGAGTTGCTAGCCCTCACCTTGGTGACTCCACTGTTATTAAGTTTCCAATCAGTTTTAATCCTTGCTTACAAAAGGCCTCATACTAGATCAGATACTTCCCAGCAGAGAACCCCTTCTGTGTCTAATCCTGAAAATATTATATTTAGGAAAATATAGAAGGAGAAGCAGTGAAACTAGGCTGACTTACCCTCATTTACTCTAGAAGCTTCACCTTCCTCATCTCAGGAAGCTGACATCTATGGTCCTAGCACCATAGCGCGCATACTTGAGTATTATCTAGAAAAATTTGCTTTAGCTAGTTCAACCATAAAAAATGAAGCTAAATCCGCTGATATTTCTTTACCTCCCTCGAATCCTACTCCCGAGGCCGAATAAATTAAAGAAGTTGAAGTACTCCAAATCTTTGTGCAGACCAATACAACAACCCCTATTCAGCACACACCGTTTATACCACAGCCAATTCATCCTCAAAATCTACCACCACTGCCCCTCATGGTTGTACTTGGCTTCCTCCTCAACAAATATGCCCCACTGGCTCTACTTCCAGTATTAAATGACATGCCTCAAGAATATCTAAAACTCCTGCCTTGGTGCACCGTGGAAGATAGTACTTCCACATAGAGACATATTGAAAACTTATGCACCTTTGCTGAGAATGTAAATGTAGAGCACCTAGATGTGGTGTTGAGGCTTTTCATCTAATCCTTAGATGGAGAGGCTCGAAAGTGGTTCAAATCTCTTGTTGATCATACAGTCACCACTTGGGAAGAAATGGAGAATTTTGTCACACTAAAATGGGGAGAAAAGAGGGACCATGGATATGTTCCTACGGAGTTTAATGCTCTCAAGAAGAGACACAATGAGGATGTAACAAAATTTATATAAAGGTTCAATAAGATTTATAATAATATTCCTGCTAAAATAAAGCCTCCACAAGCAACTTCTAAGGTGGTTTTCACAATGGCACAGACCTGTTTCAGGTTCACCACAAGAGGAAAGAAAGTGCGCATCTCTAGATTAGATCCGGAGCGATGGCGGAGGTAGAATGGGAGATAGAGCATGAGGCTAAGAGAAGGGGTTGGGAGGAGTGTTACACAGTAATTTGTCACCGTCCCTGCAATCCCCATCTCGCCCATTGGAGGGTCGTTTATGTGACCAATCAGCAGTGTCATGCCTTGCAAATACCATCATTTCATCCCTTTCCATGAGGACAAAATTCCTTCTGTCGATCATTTCCTGAGAAGACCCCTAAAAACACCTGTTTTTGCATTGGCGTTGGTAGCCCGTTATGTACTCGCGCCAATGGGGGAAAATTAACACTAAGCCCGTGCTAATTGGCACTCTGTCCCAGTTAAGCACCCACACCAATCTACTTTTGGAAATTTTTTTAAAAAAAAGGCGAAGTTTCGATTACATCAACTTCGTGGATGAGTCATCGAGATGTCAGTTGCTGAACCAACAGGCCTTCTCCTTCCCAGCTCTGTTTCACCTTATGGGGAACCTCCAAGGGATAAAGGCCTCCCTTTCACTATTGTAAGGATCCCAACCCTCCTCCTCTCTCTATAAATGTAAACCTTCATCCATTGATGAAGAAATTTGGAAAAAGTTGAAAAGGTGAATGTTTGAATAACTAGTTCGAGAATCTCAAGTTCGGCTTTCACATCCTTATGTTGCAAGAGCCTTCTTGATTCCCTTAAGGCCAAATCCAAGCAAGGAGACTATTGCCAAGTATCCGGAGAGAGAGGCTTGTCCCATCCCTGACAGGCTTTATCGAGACATGTTGTGCTGACGACCCGTTAAATGAGAGTGTTGCGTCGAAGCTATGGTTGTATTCTTCTTTTGACTCTTTAATGATAAGCGACTATCGGTTATGGTTCCACTCTTGTTCTTGATCATGTTCATGAGTTATGTCCTCTTCGACTGACATATAGTTGTATGTACTGGATTTTATGCTTGCGTTTGTGTTGTTTTTCTTGCATGTGCGGTGTCCTCTCCACGGAGATGCATTGAGGATGCCAATGCACGAGCAAGAGGCAGGAGCTGCCTGCCTACCACAAGCAGCCGGTGTTAGATTCCGAATGCTTCTTCATACAAGTCGGTTATTTACGATTAAGGAACCTGCAGCAGCATGGCGTGTTTGATTGTTGCTAGACCCGATGCGGGGCTGGTAGGGGTCCCTCTTCCCCCAACTCGGTTACCTCTTGAGGCTTGAATTCTAATGAGAGATGCGAGTATAGGGCCCGAAGAGATGAATAAGCTGATAAAGAAACTCTCAAATAATTTGGTGAAGTTTGAATTGGAGACCAATAATTCCCCTCCTCGTCCTAACCAAATGATTCCAAACCGTGGTTTTAACCCCCAGTACCGGAAGCTCCCTCTACAGTTGTTGTAGCGAGAAAGGAAAGAGCAGCAAGATCACATCCAACCTCCCCTATACCTAGAAGGGGAAATGGAGGGACAGGCCGAGAATCCTGAAAGTCCAAGAAGATCAATTCCTCGCTTACTCAGAGGATGAAGAAGGTGAACTCACCCTGCAAGAAGAGCCAAAAGAAAAGGAAGTCCCCCTAGAGGATCAAGATATTGAAAATTACTGCAGGAAGTTTGCGGATTTCATGCAAGCTCAATGCCACAGGAGTATGATCTCAGGTCCTCCAGGAAGAGAACCCGAGTGCAGGAACAAGATGAAGAGTCAGCATCAAGAGAGCAGACCCCTTCTAATTCTGCCAGTGAGGGGAAGAAGCCTTTAGAAGAGTCTGCACATCAAAAAGCCTCTGCGTCCACTTCCACAAAGCAAGGCTCTGACCCTCCCGCAAACGAGAAGTCATCATCTGTAGCCTTGAACCTGCTTGACCACCCTAAAGAGCAATCCAAAGAAGTCATTGCAGAAAAAGCTCCCACGACCTTTAGTCTACAGAAAGAATTAGAAAAGGTCAAGATCCCGGTCCCCCTGATCGAGCTCTTAAAACAACCCTCATACAAGGCCCAAGTCTCTCAATTCATGCTGCCCCATGGTGTAGGCCCTCTTCGTGACAACCTCAATCTCTAAGAAGAAAGACCCATGGTAGTTTTTGGACCTCATGTAGAAGAGATGGATTCAATCACTCCTCTATTCTATGTGACCCTAGTTATACATGACCTGTTATTGCATAACTGCATGTTAGATTCAGGGGCTTCACATAATCTATTGCCATTGTCTGTCATAGAGCAGTTGGGGTTGCAGATCACCAGACCTTATAAAGATCTGTATTCTTTTGATTCCAAGAGGGTGAAATAGTTGGGCATGATAAAAGATCTGGTAGTAAATTTAGCTCAGATTCCAGCCAAAAGCGTGGTAATGGACATTGTTGTGGCCGATATCCCAGCTCGGTTTGGAATGTTGCTGTCCAGATCCTGGGGTATTAATATTGGAGGATCCATAAAACTTGACCTCACCTATGCCACTATTCCAGTGTTTGGTGGGGAGGAAAGACGATTATATCATGAGTCCAGATTCATGAAGATAGTCACCAAAGCTAATGGTTCCACAAATTCTCTGGTATATACTAAGGAGGGCGAATTCTCTTGTCTTATGCTCGAGGAGGGCGAAAATTTCCAGCAAGAAATGAAGATCTGTCCTCTAATCCAGGAGAATCCTATGAGAAGAGAGGAAAACGAAATATGGAACTTGCAGTTTAATGGAGCTTACTCACGGGAAGGAAATAGGGTCGGGGTACTCTTGATATCACCAGAAGGATGCTTGGTTCCCCTCTCCTTTAAGTTGGAATTCAAAGCCACAAATAACATGGCTGAATATGAAGCCCTGCAGTTGGGGTTGCAGGCAACACGGAACATGAACATACAAAAATTCAAGGCATTTGGAGATTCAGAACTTGTAGTGAGGCAAGTCAGGAGCCAATGCCAAACTAAACACCCACGGCTCAGAGCTTATAGGAATGAGGTATGGGGTTTAGTCGAGAACTTCTTTTTTGATTTTAACATTCAGTTCATGCCGAATAAGAATAGAATGGCAGATTTACTAGCTATGGCTGCTAGTAATTTCTGCCCGCCACAGAATCCTTTGCTCAGATATGAGGTTGAGGTGCAGTACCGCCCCTCCATTCCAAACAACATAAAGCATTGGAAAGTCTTCGAAGATGAAGAGCAGGTCCAGCGTTTTAAGGAAACGGTGGGTGAGTTCTCAAATATGGTGATCAACTTAGTCACCGATGATGACCATGAGGAGCCAAAAACCACATGGGAAGAAACGTTGTCTGGGCACCATGTTCTGCAATTAAAGGGAAATGTCATCCCAGGGGTCTTGTACCAGTGGAGAGACTGTTTGATAAAAATGATATCCCGGTGAATCCCAACATAATTACCCTCGATGAGCCTATCAGGGACGTGAACATTGGGACAAAAGAAGATCCAAAGGTGGTAAAACTGTCAAAAGGGGTCCTTGAAGAATACCAATATCAATACCTTAGGATGTTTCAATCATATAAATGTCTTCTCCTGGTCATACCAGGCTCTTAAGACTTTCGATATTAACATTATACAACACAAGATACCACTCATGGAGGACACTAAGCCTCATAAGAAAAATATGAGACAGATCAATCCCCTCCTTCTCCTAGTTATTGAGAAGGAAATAAAGAAGTTGTTGCAGGGCAAGATCATTGTCCCTCTAAGGTACTCCGAATGGGTGGCGAACCTGGTTCCTATCAGAAAGAAAAACAGTGAAATCAGGCTTTGCATGGATTTTCACAATCTGAACAAAGCCTCACTCAAAGATAACTATCCCCTACCAAAGATGGACCACATCTTGCAAAAGGTGGTGGGATCCTCCTGCATGTCCATGATGGATGGCTTCTCGGGATATAATCAGGTTGCAGTGCTCCCGGAAGACCAAAAGAAGACGGTGTTCACTACTCCTTGGGGAACCTTCATGTACATCTAAATTCCCTTTAGCCTAATAAATGCAGGTGCCACATCCCAGTGGGCGATGAACATTTCTTTCAGAGCAAGACAAGTTTGTGGTGATCTACCTAGACGACATCACTGTCTTTTCAAAGAGTGGCGTTGAACATATAGAGCACCTTCGATGCAGCTATGATAATTGTCGCAGGTATGGCCTGTCTCTGAATCCTCAAAAATCCATGTTCGCCTTGGAGGAAGGGAAGCTACTGGGGCACATAGTAACTAAGGAAGGAGTGAATATCGACTCGAAACAGGTAGAGGTGATAAACAACATTCCCTTGCCAAGAAACAAAAAAGAAGTATAGGTGTTCTTGGGAAGAATAAATTTCCTCAGAAGGTTCATTCCCAACTATGCCGAGGTTGTCCGAAACATCACCGGGATGCTTAAGAATAATAGTGAAGTTAGATGGACCCCTGAGTCTAGGGACTCTTTCAACAGGGTCAAATAGGCTTTTGTAGAGGCTCCAGTGCTGACAGGTCCAGATTATGGGAAGTCGTTCATGATTTTCTCCTTCGCTTCTCCTCACACAATAGCTATGGTACTTTTATAGAAAAATGCCGATGGGCATGAACAAACCATTGCATTTTTCAGTCAAGTCTTGCGGGACGCTAAACTAAAATATGATATCCTGGAGAAGCAAGCTTACACTCTGGTAAAATCGCTAAATTTATTCTGGGTGTATGTGTTACAATTATCCATAACAGCTTATCTACCCACTGCAGCAGTGAAGGATATTCTAGTACAGGGCGATAGTGAAGATGAAGATCCAGGAGTACAAAATGGAGATAAAGCCTACTAAACTCATCAAAGGCCAGGGGCTTCCAAAAGTCCTATCTGAATCCAATTGTCAAGCTCTGGGAATAAATCTATCTATAACAGGAGGAGAGGCATAGGAGGACATAGGTGCACACCAAGGCATAAAATATTCTGCTCAGAAAACACATGTCAAGTACCTCCTATCCTTATGGTGTAAAGATATAGTGGAATATCTTTTAATGCTTATGTGTCCCCCTCACTATGATAAGACCAAGTATCGCACTTTGAGACCGAGTCTCAAAAGTACATTGTGGAAAATGGGTGACTATATTGGAGAGACCAGACGGGAATCTTATTATTGTGTTTGATAGAGCAAGAAGTTGACCATGTGATGATCGAGTTCCACGAAGGGATATGCGACGGGCATTACAGTTGGTGATCCACTGCACACAAGATCCTAAAGGCAGGTTTCTTTTGGCCTAAGCTGTTTGGCGATGTACATGCCCGCGTCTGGGCCTGCGATAAGTGTTAGACGTGCGCTGAAAAGCAAAGGTATGCACCTTTCCCATTAATTCTAGTACGTGTTGAAGAACCTTTTAAACAATGGGGGATTGACTTCATAGGAGAGATTCCCCCTGCCTCTAGCAATCAACATCGATGGATCCTCACTACTACAGATTACTTCACCAAGTGGGTAGAGGTCGTGCCCACAAGAAATGCTATCGATTCGGTGGTGATCAAGTTCCTGGAGGAGAACATAATAACTCGGTTTGGATGCCCAGCTAAAATCATTACAGATAATTCCCAGGCTTTCAAGTCAGCTAAGTTTGTTAATTTCTGTCAGAGTTACAACATGTTGTTGGGTCACTCCACTGCATACTACCCACAGGGGAATAGGATGGCAGAATCATCTAACAAGACACTCGTGAGGATCTTGAAGAAGACCATCAATGAAAGTCAAAAGAATTGGGATTCTCAGCTCAAGTTTTCACTCTATGAAAATCACATCACCGTGAAAAGATCCACAGGAAAGTCCCCTTATGAACTGGTGTATGCAAGAGCCATAGTCTTCCCTATTCAGCTTGCATTACATGTGGCCCGATTCTTGCAAGAAAGTGAGGAGGAGCCAAACGACCTTATCCAAAGAACGAATCAGTTGGTGGAGTTGAATGAAACACGGGAACATGTAAGCCTCAGACTAGCATAATACCAAGAAAAAATGAAAGGCTTATTTGAATAAAGAGCTAAAGACAAAGAAATCTAGGTAGGGGATTTGGTGCTGCGATGGGATGTCAGGGGAGCAGACAAAGGGAAACATGGGAAGTTCTACCCCCTCTGGTTTGATCCATTTAGGGTGGCAGAGGTCAAAAGCAACAATACTTTTGTCCTGGATAACTTAGAAGGAGATATACTTGAGATGCCTATCAACGGACAGTTTCTCAAGCCTTACTTCCAACATTGATAGTAGGCTATGATGGTCCATTGTACATATCCTCATAGTGTATATATGTCGTTCTATTTTTTTGCATCAATTCCTGTTTTGTTTTTTTTGGTTAGAGCTACTTGAAATTGGTTCTAACGATGATCTCAGGTACATCAAGAAGAGCACAAGTAAGTGGTCTGCAAGTTCTCAACACACTCGAACAAGTGTGTCATCCCCAATGAAGCTAATGTTGGCTTTTGATTCTCTTGGAGAGATAAGGCAAGGTCAAAGTCAAGCAAACGAAGAGCCGAAGTGGATAAGATAAGGACCCAACGCTTCAAGCGCGGGCCGGGTTGCCCCCACTTCCACCATGCCACATCATCCATCGCACATCGCCCCTCGCAGATTTTAACATTTAAACCTTTGCCTGCTCCCACACAAATCTTGCGAGATGAGATCTGTAAGCGCAGTCCCACCTCCATCCATGCCGGGTCACTCATTCCCTCGCTCATCAGATATCACTCCCCGCAAGCTTTAACCTTTACCTCTTAAGACTTAGCTGAAACCTATTTTTCCCGCTGATGCGATTTGGTGGGACCCATCCAACCTTACCGCATTACCAAAATCGTAGACAAACTTTTGTTTCCACCTCTCCCTTACCTTTCCGCATCTTCGTACTTCCCAATGTCTAAGTGCCCGCATATCGCACTTCGCAGATTTTAATGTTTACCCTCCATGTCTAATACATAAAACTTACGACATGCGAGGTGCGGGGGGTCCCACCTTTGTCTACCACATCACCCTTCCCTCACTGTCCATCGTATTTCGCAAAGTTACAACTTATTCCATTTTTTCAAACGTTAAAATCGGAGATCGCCGATGTGCGATATCGCATCACACAGTTTTTAACTTACCATTTGAAATGCTAGCAACTTATTTTGTTTAACTTGCGATGCAGTTGGGTCCCACATTCCCTCCACGTCACTTACCTTCTCGCCCGCTCTTCGCTTTTTGCTTCTTTTAGTGTTTACCACCTCTGCTTACGGCTAAACCTTAAGTTTTGCGATCTGCGGGTTGCGGTTCGGTCCCACCGTCTACTACGTCACTTTTGCCCATCGCATATCGCTTCCCGCGGATCTTAGCCCTTACCCTCTGCTATGCACTGATAAAACCTTTAGACTGCGATTTTCGATGGGAGCAGGGCCCCACCTTCCTTGCCACATCATCTAAAGCCACCCCCAAGTCTCTGACCTGCCTTCTTTGGGTTTAAATCATTTCCACTATGCATTATTACTATCAGCCACACCATTACTCCTACCATTCCAATTCGTTGTCACACATCCCACCACCATTACGCCTTTCATATCTCTCTGTCTCCTCTGCTCCACCCCAATGCATCTGACGGTCCTTAACGGTTTTCAGACCCACCCCGGCCTTCGAACTTTAACCATGGGGGGGGGGTCTGAAATGGTTGGCATCCATTACTACCCACTCCTCCACTTGTCGTCCTCTCGTCATTTTGCACACCCCCTCTCTGATACCTCTTATCACTTGAGACCCCATCCGAAATCTGGTTCTTGTTTTTGCAATTCAAAAAAACACCGCATGGGCTTTTGGGTGGAACATGCAGTTGTGGTTCATTCGGTTTGGTCAAGAGATATCCGCAAAAGAGCCAGGCGTGCATAGTACGACTGCCACTTCACAACGGATTAAGTGGAAATCATAAGACTAAGGGAGTGGAAACTTCTAAGTAGCAAGTGGAACCATATGATGATAGCCATGCCTACCCACCAACAACTGCTCCTCGCCATACTATTTTGAAGGCTCCCATTATTGGCCTCCATAGGTAGCCATGTCCTCTCTGTTTCCTGTTTAATTTTGATGATTTTGCTGGTGAAATTTTAAATGTCACCCATTCCTGTTTTAATTCTCTCAGTACATAAGTAATTGCTCGATGTACGCTTTGCAAGTTAGGTAGGATATTTTGATTTCATAGGTATGGGCCGATCATAAATGATCAAGATGGTAGACCCCTAAGAGGAGCTCTATATGTAGCTAGTTCCAAGATTAAAGAAGGATTCTGGAATTTGGAAGAATTTGGCTATAGTTTTGTATGATTGTGCTCCATGTGCTCTGTGATACATATTTGGGAGAGTTGTTTGAACTTAATATGATACAACACTGTTATTTGGATTCGAGAGGGAGTAATGAGTAGTATGTATCTGTTTTCTTCTGTTATCAGTAATCTCCTTTTTATGTATAATCACCTTTCATGCTTTGTTGTTTTGATGGTTCGTGTAATGTAGCTGCTAGTAGTCCGCAATTTTATTCATGACTTCATGTTTGTATAACGCTCAGGTATTAAGCTTGTTGCATGCCCTTAATTCGTGCTTCACGAACCTCCATTGTTGTCCATATCTCATTCATATCCGTTTCCTCTGAGTTCACGGGGGACAGATTCTTAATCTTCTTAAGCTTGTCTCTGGTGGGTTCCTTCTCAGTTCTTTCTCAAAGCCCCCTGCATATTTTAAAACTTCTGCTCATTGTTTTATACTTGGCCCATCTAAAAGCCATGAGTCTCACAGTCTCCTGACCCCTCTCACTGTTTGGGGAATTCACATGAATCGACTCCAAGGTCTACTCCATCCTAGAACCACTAAAACCATGATTCTCTTGACTCATATTCTGTCAGAGGTATTTATACAATTGCTTACATTTAACCTGTGATTTTAAGATGTCCTAGGCACTAGTCTTTTGCAACTCAAGGCTGTCTCTAGGAGCTACAACAAAATGCCTTTTCCTATTTAGTGAGGAGTTCCAGTTAAAAAAAATAAGATTATCCGTTCAAATTGTAATGTATCCAAAATTTTCACTTTTAAATTTTACAAAAACCCAAGTTTTTGAATAATAGTATGTTAGAGAAGATTAACATTACCATATGTATTTTTCAAACTATGCGATTTTGCTAACCTACATAACAAAAAAAAACAATGAAGAGCCACGAAAGTAAAATAGATTTATTAATGGAATTAGGATGAACAATAGCTTAATTTGTTACAATTTCCCTAACATTTATTGATACCAAATAAAACGAAAATCAACAAAATCTGACAATGCAAATCATCAATAAAATCTTAGAATCAGATTTGAGATAGCCACCACTGGTCCACTATAAACGATTTCTTTAAGTGGGATAAGAAAAATGCCAAACGTTACTATCAAACAATGTACTTGCAGGATGTCACAACACTAAGTGGTATTCAAATTGTTATTCCATATGCAGGAAGGAAGGAAGGGAAGCGTGTTGTGCTCGCTGGTCGGTAGATTAAACACGTTGTCTTTGACGTGAAAGGGAGAGTAGCTATGGGGACCACTCCCTCAATAGTGACAAGTTTTCCCAAGGCCGGGAAAGGTTTCCGGAAGTCGGATTTTGCCGGCAACAATAAGCGGGTTTCCGGGCAGTTTTGGATAATGGATGCGCTCCGCGTGGTGCGTGGACAGAGAAGTACACTCCCTCACGTATTGCACAAGGCATAATAATACACACAAATTAAAATGACAAGCATGGAGTATTTTATGACTAAAATGACGTTGTGTTTTTAGTGAGTTTTTTTGGATTTTTGATTGAAAATGACGTTTTTTTTTATTATTAAATTTAGGTTGAGTTGTTTTTAAGTGAATTTTTTGTATTTTGATTGAAATTGAAGTGAAATTTTATATTATATTATTTAACTATTTTTTTATTATATATATGAATTCGAAAAATCTCTTTATCCATCAAACTTAATTTCAATAAATTACTGCTAAATTAAACTAAGAAAAAAACATAAAAATATCTTCACTAAAAACAAATCGATTTGTTCCACTTGCTGACGAGTAAGTTAGTGGAAGGTGCTTAGTAACCAAAGATACGTATAGAATAATAAAACCGCGTAAAACCGCGTTGAATGGGCAGCGCCCCCAAAGTGCACTCACCTTTTCCACCGGATACTACCGCCCAATTAAGTAAAAAAAAACAAAATTATACTACGGCTTTCCTATAAAAACAAACAAGAACGACATGAAAAAAACCAGAAAATCTGTGTTTTAACAGGTTGCGCCACCGGCCATTGAAGGAGAACACGGGATGGATAGCATGAATTGCAAAGAACTCATGCAGTAGATTAGATCTATATGTTGATGTTACAAAAAGACCCAGAAATGAGCAATATCCCATCTGCAAGCATTTACTGAGAATTCCGATGAAAGGCGTTGAATTGGTGAAGACATGTGAGAAAACCAACCGTCTGAGTATTTTTCATAATCTCTGATATGCCTCTCAAATCGACCAGCTGGAGAAAATCGCTAACTTCCTCCAGGTATTAGATGCCTGCCAACGTGTTGCTTGTGATGAAGAATCTCGTAACAGAGGTAAAGAGTTTTAGCCATTTTTACAGTTTGGAGCCAATGCGTCAGCGCCGGAAGAGTGAAACTGTTTTAAAACGCGTGTTCAAAATCACCAAAGCTCCCCGTCAGAATGTGATGATGCTTCGCTAAATGGGTGCAGATGTTATGTTTGATGGAGCTTTTGATGACGCTTCATGCAGGTATTTCTGGTTTGAAGGTTTAGATGTGTTGAGGTATGGTTAATTTTAATATTGGATGGAGGAAATATTTGTTTAATAGTAGAATGACCTTATGAGGATTTTGGAAGTCTCAGTTGAGCCTAAACAAGTTACAGTATAGTTTCATAATGGAGTCTCATCATCAACACTTGTCTTGAGATTCAATTATGTTTGATGAGAGTTTTTGGTGAGGTTTTTTCTGTAGTTTTTTGTTTCTAAGGCTGGATTGTAAACTTCTTGATGTGTGAATCACAGGGTCAAGTAAAATGTAAAAATCTGCCAATTTCTCTAAAAGCGATCAAAGTCACAGGGGCTACCAAAATGTTTAAAAATTATGTTGGAATTTTCAGAATTCCAAAACAATAAGACTACTCTCTTCAACACAGAGAATAATAAAAAAAATTCAATTACGTACAGTAGTTCAACTCGAAAAATTATATTTCATATATAAAAACTCGCCGTTGGCTGCACCTAAAAAGAGGGATTTAACAGGAGCACACACAAAGGTGCACAAATTAAAAACTCGTTTTACTAAAAACATTCACTCGCCGGAATACTGTTTAAAAACAAACATACACTCCGTGTATTTTTAAAATTTCGCTTCCGTCTCTCGTTTTTAATAATACGTTCGTACAAAAATACATTTTATTACACAGAATGAGACTCGTCTCTACATACTACAAAATGTTTTAAAATATCTCCGTGTCATTAAGATGACCCAAATGCCTACTAAAATTCACCGCTTGCCAATCTAATAGTCGCATTTACTCGCCTCTCGCACCGCTTGGAGTTAGCATCAAGTCGAATTGACTTCGGCACAAATATATTTATTCCAGACCGCCGTGCTTCACTTTCCGTTTCCCGCACCGTCGTGCACAAACCTCATAATAAAATTTGCCGTGTATCTCCTTTTTTTATTTACACCGTGTAATAAAAATTACACTCTCTTCACGGCTATTACAATGTGTCGGGCCTTTTTAATATATGTATGTCACATATATATTAAAAACAAAACAAATAACGTTAAACAATAAACCAACTATTGTATTAACAAATGCGTTATAATATTAAACCCGCAAGTCTTATATATATCATATGGGCCGTGTGACATATGTGGGCCCCTAGCTGTTCCGAGGGGGTAAGAACCTCCGCCCAACTCAATTCACCGACCCCCGCGGACTTATTTGTGACTCCAAGATGTGGGCCCAGTTCCGAGGGGGTATGCCCCTCTGCCGGTTCTGCCTGTGTGACCCCATCGGAATCTGCTTGCCGCTTGATCTCTTCGCTGTTTGGATATACAGCAGTTGGAAATTAATTCCAACACTCCCCCTTAATTTCAACTGCTGGGTTTTCCTGCATACCCAAGCATTTCCTGAAATATTCAAAGCTTTTCTGCTGTAGTGGCTTTGTGAGGATATCTGCAAACTGATCCTCTGTTCTGCAATGCTGCAAAACAATCTCGCCATTGCTAACCAATTCTCGTATGAAATGAAACTTGGTGTCAATGTGTTTTGTCCTTTTATGAAAAACATAATTTTTAGACAATGCAATAGCTGAGCTATTGTCACAAAATATCACTGTCCCTTTTACCTATTCTTGACATAAGCTTCTCAACATTTTTCTCATCCAAACTGCTTGACACGCTGCTGCTGTAGCTGCCACATATTCTGCTTCTGCTGTAGACAATGCTACAACGGGCTGTTTCTTAGAAGCCCATGAAATGGCTCCTGAACCCATATGAAAAACATAACCGGAAGTGCTCTTCCGATCATCTACACTTCCAGCCCAATCACTGTCCGTGTATCCAACTAAATCTGAATTTTCTGAAGTAGTATAAAAAAAATACCAAATTTCTTTGTACCTTTAACATACCTCAAAATCCTTTTTGCTGCTTGCCAATGTGCATCTTTTGGCTTTTCCATGAACCTGGAAATCAAACTAACAGCATGCATTATGTCCGGCCTAGTTGCAGTCAAATACATGAGGCTGCCAACTATGCTCTTGTATAAACTAGGATCAAAATCCTTACTGCTGTCCTCTCTGCTGAGTTTTAATCCCATCACCGTGGGAGTGATTGCTGCTTTGCTCTCCTGCATGTTAAATCTTTCAAGCACCTCATTAACATACTTTGCCTGTGAGATGAAAATCCCACTTTCATCTTGTTCTACTTCTATTCCCAAGAAGTATCTCAACAAACCCATGTCAGTCATTTCAAATTCTTCCTTCATGACTGTTTTAAAATTTTTAATAAGGCAATCATCATTACCTGTAAAAATAACATCATCAACATACAAGACTACAATCAAAATTTTACCGTCTTGTTCTTTGATGTAGAGGGTGGGTTCTCCCTCACACTTCTCAAATCCATTTTCCAGTAGATATGAATCTATCCTACTGTACCACGCTCTTGGCGCTTGCTTTAGCCCATAAAGAGCCTTCTTCAACTTGCATACCTTATGCTCTTGGCCTTTCTTCTCATAGCCGAGAGGTTGATCAATGTAAACCTCTTCCATTAACACTCCATTTAGGAATGCTGACTTCACGTCCATTTGGTAAACTTTCCATTTGTTTTGTGCTGCTATGGACAACACTGCTCTCACGGTTTCCATTCTAGCAACCGGTGCGAAAGTTTCCTCATAATCTATGCCATGCTTCTGCTTATAGCCTTTGACAACAAGCCTTGCCTTGTGTCTCTCTATCTTGCCTTCAGCATTACTCTTGGTCTTGTAGACCCATTTTACTCCAATGACATCTTTACCTTTTGGGAGTTCAACCAAATCCCAAGTTTTGTTCCTCTCTATGGCATTTATTTCCTCATCCATAGCTTCTATCCATTTCTTATCCTTGATAGCTTCTTCGAAATGAACAAGATCATCAACATGACAATATAAAGCAAACAAAGAATTGATACCTTCATTAGCTATATCTTGTTCATAAATTTCTTTCAAACTTCTGAATTTCTTACCTCTTTTAGTAGGTGTACAAGTACTTGAAGAAGCACTTGAATTTCCTCCTTGTGGTGTGCTTGGAGAAGCACTTTCATTTCTCCTCAAGGGTGTGCTTTGCGGTGTTGATGCTGCTGTTTGGGGATGTATTTCAGCCACCTCATCATCATTCTCATCATGAGATAAACAGTGTTTAACATTCACCGTTTTCTCTATGCTTCCATCCCAAGCTTCCTCTTCAATGAACTGAACATCCCTGCTCACAAGAAACTTCTTGCTGGATGGGTTATATAACCTGTATGCCTTGGATTCCTCACTATATCCAATGAAAATACATTTCTCCCCCTTGCTGTCCAACTTCTTCCTTAGCTGATCCGGAATGTGTGCATAAGCCACACATCCGAAAACCTTCATGTGCGTGACACTTTGCTTTGCGCCACTCCATGCCTCTTCCGGCACTTTGTTCATGACTGCTTTTGTAGGACACCTGTTTAAAATATACGTTGCACAATGTACAGCTTCAGCCCAATAATCATTCGGCAAATGCTTTGCCTTAAGCATACTCCTCGCCATGTCCATTATGGTTCGGTTCTTCCTTTCGGCCACTCCATTTTGCTGCGGTGTATATCTAGTTGTAAACTGCTTATGTATTCCATTTTCTCTACAAAACCGTAGAAAATCTTTAGATATATACTCACCTCCTCTATCAGTCCTTAAGACCTTGATATGCAGCCCACTCTGATTTTCAACAAGTGCTTTGAAATTGCGGAATTTTTCAAACACTTCACTTTTCTTTTTCAAAAAGTAAACCCAAGTTTTTCTTGTAAAATCATCTATGAATGTTAAGATATAGTGGCTGCTTGCAAGTGATGGAGTTTGCATCGGTCCACACACATCCGAGTGGACAATCTCTAAGGGTGCTTTCGCCCTTATGCTTTTCCCGGAAGGAAAACTTTCTCTGTGTTGTTTCCCAAGAATACAACCTTCACAAAGGTTGTCCGGTTTCTCTATCAATGGTAAACCACTTACCATCCCTTTTCTGTTCAACAAATTAAGACCTCCAAAGTTGAGATGTCCAAATCTCAAGTGCCATAACCAATTGTCATCCTTTGGTTCGCTTTGGAAAGTTTCCTGTGCAACTGCTGCTTTCTCTTCGCCATTCTTCAAATCTGCTCTCATCCTGAGAGGGAACATCCTGTTCCTTGTCATCTTCACTTCAGCAATACACTGTTTGCTGGGTGGTTTATCCATGATGGTACAAACATCATTGTCAAAGAAAACATTATACCCCTTATGGACAAGTTGTCCAACACTTAAGAGGTTACACTTCATTCCTGGAACATAATAAACATCTGCTATGGTTTTTCTTGCACCTAATCTTGTTAAAACATTTACATCTCCTTTTCCCATAACAGAAACTTTGCTATCAGTTCCTAGTGTGACTTGTGACTGCACACTTTCATCTAATATAGAAAACATTGCTAAGTTTCCTGTCATATGGTTACTACAACTGGAGTCTAGAAACCATATATCCTCATTCTTTTCTTCAGCCATGTTACAAACTAAAAACAAATTACTTTGGCTGCTATTTTCTTTTGTGAAATTTGCACTAGTTTCACTTCTCATATAATTCTGCTTCTTCTTTCTACATTCATTAGCATAATGACCATATTTCTTACAATTGTAACATTGGACATTGGATTTGTCATACCTTTGTCCTTGTGCATTCTGCTGACCATTCTATTGGCTGCTGCCTTGGCCTTGATGCTGATTTGGATTGCTGCCCCTTCCTTGAGCATTTGCTGGACTGTTCCTTCCACCTCTGTTTTGGCTTCTGCCTCTTCCTCTTCTGCCTTGCCCTCTTCCTCTTCCGAAAGACATCTGGGACTTAAAAGCATGTTCAAGAGATGAGTTCTCACTCCTACCCAATCTCTGTTCATGCGTAATCAGTGATGCATGTAGTTCATCCACTGAAAACTTTGTGAGATCTCTTGTCTCTTCTATGGTGGTGACAATCACATCGAATCTTGAGGGTAAGCTTCTCAAGAGTTTCTCCACAATCCTCTTGTCCTCAAGAGTCTCTCCATGAGATCTGATTTGTGTGACCATTCCAATCACATGAGTGAAGAATGAGTCAATATTATCTGACTCTTTCATACAGAGAGTCTCAAAATCTCTCCTCAGCAACTGTAGTTTTGCTGTCTTCACTCTTTCCATTCCCTGATAAGCTGTCTTGAGAGTTTCCCATGCTTCACTGGATTTCTTAGCTGCTGCTATCCTTGGAAACACACTCTCATGCACTGCTTGATACAAGAAGAAAAGTGCCTTGGCATCTCTCTTCTTATTGTTCTTCAACTGTTCTCTTCCTGCTTGATTTAACATCAAAAACTCTGCTTCATCTGCTGGCTCTTCAAAGCCATCCTCAACTAATTCCCATAATTCTTGTGAGGTAAATAAAGCTTTCATGGTTATTGACCAATAATCATAATTCTTTCCATTGAATTGTGGGAGATGGACACTTCCCAAACTCATACCTGTGCTGGCTGTTCCAGCCATTCTGCACTTCTAACTATGATTTAAAAAACACTTGACTGTGTGTTTTAATTTACTAACTGTTCTGCAACAATTACACAAAGACTGTATAGAGAAATACCTTCGAATTCTTTTGACTGAACCTTCACGCTGCTGGAGAGGCTGCTGCAAAAACGAACTCTGTTCCTTCAGCGTATTTGACCTTCAAATAGCCTGGATTGGCTCCGATACCATGTTGGAATTTTCAGAATTCCAAAACAATAAAAACTGCCTCTTTAACACAGAGAAACTAATTAAAAATTTCACTCACAGACAGAGTTTTCAACTCAAAAAAAAATTTCTATTCATAAAAAAAAACAGCTGTTACAGATTCTTCCTCAAAGAGGGATTTACAATTGTGACTGCTGCTGTCACAGTGCACAAATTAAAAACTCTGTTTCACTAAAAACATTCAGTGCTGGAATACTCTGTTTTTAAAAACAAACATACACTCTGCTGTGTATTTTTAAAAATTCTGCTCTCTGTCTCTGTTTTTAACAATACGCTGCTCTGCATATAAAAAAAAAACATTACATTACACAGAATGACTCTGTCTCTACATACTACAAAACAGAAAATATCTCCGTGTCATTAAGATGACCCGCCACTGCACCGTCATCCTTAATAATGATTACTCTCTCGCACTCGCTGAGTTAATAGTCGAATTGACTTTCCGTACGCTCATATTTATTCGGGGAAAGACCGCTCGTGCTTCACTGCTTTCCAGACCGTCGTGCACAAACTCCGTGTAATAAAATTTTGTCGTGTATTCTTTTTATTTACACCGTGTAATAAAAATTACACTCTCTACGGCTATTACAATGTGTCAGGCCTTTTAATATATGTATGTCACATATATATTAAAAATAAAACAGATTACATATAAAACAAATTTTGTTTTAAATCTGTGCGATGGGCAAATTAAAATTTAAACCCCGCAACCTTTATATGACATATAACATATGGCATATGGGCCGTATTATCTATGTGGGCCCCCAGCTCGGTGATGTCAGCACTCCGAGGGGGTAAGGACCTCCGCCCAAATCTTTTCATCGACCCCCGCGGACCGGCTTTGCGGCCGTGTGGAGGGGCCCACCCGAGAGGGTATGGGCCTCTCGCTCGCACTTCCCGCCGGACTCCCGCGGACATACTCGCATGATCTGTCGCGTTTGTTTGGTTTAAAACAACATTGGAAATTAATTCCAACAAATTATCTACACGCTCTTTGCATAGTGAGCTTCGACACGCATGGGAGAATGCCAAGAACATGATTTCAAATGGGGAGTCAATATCGGATTATGACACAGAAGGGGTTATTAAATGCTTGGAGACCAGCGTTGATGGTTTGGCAAGGCATTCAAATTAATCTAATTGACTGTTGCATAAGGCCAATGCCATAATTGTTTTTCCAGCACCCCACTCTCTTTGGAGCAGAGTCCTCAGCTAAATCCAAATTTGTTTTGTAGCCCCCACTTCAAAATCAGGCTTCACTAACCCATCATAACTGCAAAGAGCCTCATCAAAATCTCCCCATCATAACTGCAAAGAGCCTCATCAAAATCTCCATCAAGCATATCATCTGCACCCATTTGTTGAAGCATCATGGCATTCTCACGGGGATCTTTGGCGAGCTTCAACACGTGTTTCAAGATTGTTTCATTCTTCTTGCTCTCGTCCGTTGACCGCAAATCCAAAGGGTGGCGAAAACTTTTCAGCTGTGTTGCGAGATTTTTCACCTCATCAAGGAACATGAACATGTTGACTGGAACAACTCACAGATCTCCTTCTCCAGCTGGTGGAATTGAAAGACATATCTAAGGTTCTGAAAAATGTTCAAATGGTTGGTTTTCTCACACTTTTTCATCAATTCAACGCCATTCATGAGCATGTTTCCAAAGTGTTTGTAGATGCCATTTTGTTCATTTTGAAGTTTTTGTAAAGCAATAAACAGGTCTAGTGAAATATTCCAATAAAGGCCTGTGAGCAGCACATCTAATATACTTCATGAATTCTTGCAATTAATCTTTCCATCCTATGCTCTCCTTCGAGGGTCAGTGGTGCAGTGTCTCGAAAACAAATTCTTGTAGCTTTTCTCCTTTTGAGAGACTTATCAAGTTGTTCATTACTTCAAAACATTATTAATTCTGTATGCGGTTTAATTTTATCTCGTTGCAATGCTTTGGTTGGAGTTCAGGACTGGAAATTTATAAGTGTCTATGGGTAATCGGGGTGAAAATGTTAGTCGTCTGCGGTGGGCCATACATTTACGGAGGATTAATTATTCGTTATGTCATTTTTCATTCTCCCAGTTCGTTGTAGTAGTTTTCTTACTTCAAAGTTAAAATTGTTCAAAATTCTGTAAAATGGGTTGAAATCACAAATTTAATCCCATGGTTATCGTCTTATTTCAAAGTTAAAATTGCTCAAAATTCTATAAAATAAGTTGAAATCACAAATTTAATCCTACAATTCAATTATAATCTTTTTATATATAAAAAATTAGCCAAAAAAATCACTATCCTAACCCAAAAAAATGTTTCATCCATTTCACTTCCCTAAAAAGTCCCAAACTTAAAATAGTTATCATCCAACGCAGACTTTGCTTTGACATTACATCTTATTTTGATTCAATTCGAATGGAGAAATGTCAACGGTGCCTTCATGCCATGTGAAAATGTTGATCTACGAGTACGAAAAGTTTAATGTGGATTCGGCGATATTGGTCAATCGTGAGCTTAACTGCCTTTAGATTATTATAAAAAATTTAATGTGGATCCGGCGATATTGGTCGATCGTGAGCGTAACTGCATTTAAATTATTAGATTATTTTTCTAATAATAAGGTTGATCCAAATTTAAAATATAAAAGAAAGGGAATGCAACGATAACACCTTTTTTTTAATTCAAATTTAAAATATAAACAATAAGACTTTTTTTTAATCCAAATTTAAAATATAAAAGAAGGGGAATGCAACAATAACATTTTTTAAATAGTCTATTCTTAATTTTAATTTTTGAGATATATGGATAGAAATGTTTATTTTAAAATAAAGTTTTTTCATTTTAATTTAATTATTAAATAAATTTCTTCTCATATTTATTTTAAAGTAGTTATGTCATTTTTATTTTTTTTGAATTAAATTAAATAATTAAAAAAAATTATATGAAATGATTTGTGATTTTTTGGACATGTAGTATTGATAAATCATGTTCATGTCAGAAAGTCTATTCCATAATAAAGTGGGCATGAATCTCCATTGTGTTATTATAATTTAGTTAACTTTATGATTATTTTTAATTTTAACATTGTAATATATGTCATGAAATAAGTGTTTCCATGCTTATTATGTATTGATGCCTATCAACATTTACCAAAATTTAATTTATATAGCTATGATAGTATAAATAATTAAGATAAGTATATTTTTTTGGAGTAGTATTTAAATGAAAATTCTTGGAGTTTCTAGAAGATTTGTAGCGAGAATTTGGGGGAAACAATTGTGGCCACATCTTGATTTGTATTGTTTAAACTCGGTTTTTGACTGCATATATGGATTAGGCACAAACTCCTGGAGTACTTCAATTAAAAAATTGTGGCCACATCTTGATTTGTGTTGTTTAAACTGGTTTTTTTACAACATAAATGAATTAGAGACCCTAAAAAAACCCTGAGTCACTTCAATTGTGAAGAGTTAACCTATCAAACTTGTGATTTTAATAAATCCCTACTAAATTCTCAACAAATTAAATCATATCAAAATATAAGCTAAAAAACTTTCCAAAAAATAACACTTAAATTACAAATATTTTTTTAATTAAGCCAAATAAAATTTAGAAAAACATAAAATGAATACCATGCAAAAGAATAAAAAATTACGAGAAATAAATTCCAGCAAAACCGGAACTTATTAGACATAAAATACCATACTAGTTCATCGACAATTCATATACCACAAATAAAACTTTTAACTAGGAATTAGAAATGCAGGTGCATGCTTTGATAGTTTTGTGCTTTAATCTGTTTTAATAATGGGCAAAATCAAAGATTAAGCAATAATTCCTGCATTTTCCGTATAAAGAAAGTTACATCCCGAGCTCATCATCATAGAATGAAAAAGCGGCCTGATTAAACAAAGTCACGATGATTTGAGTGTGACCTTTGGGTAGGAGATGACGAACTGAACCTTGAGTTCACAGTTTGTGTCCAATCGATCTTCAAATTACCGTGTAAGTTGTTACAACAAGTCAGAGGTGATTGGTTGATACGTTGGTTATGGTCTTTCACAACATTGTTTGTAATGGTAATTTGTTACGCATTTAAAACCTTGGCCAGAGATATAGCCTCTTCGGAAGGCCATTGAATGATGAAGCCTTTTAGAAATTAGTTTCCCCTTAAACTAATTATCAGGAGTCATTTTTAAAATAATTTTATATTTTACAAAACTATATATAGGTTGGCAATTCTTTTTTTTATTTAGAATTTTGATGTAGTTAAGAGGTGTCTTTGTATTAAGGTTGCCAACAACAATGGTCTTAATTGGAATATTGATGTTGGAGGTAATAGACATAAGCGTCATGGAGGCTTAAAAAGGAAAATTAATAGCGAGTGCTTTACATGGATCTTATCCACTATAAGGTGACTAAAGCTCTTTAGTGTATAAATCTAATGATTAGCAATTAGGTTTTCTACTACAAGGATAGAAACTTAGGCTTATTATGAGGCTCGTTCATAATTTTTATTAGTATCTCAAGATGATGTTGTAGTTATTTCATGAGGAGAACCACATGATCATAATCAACAACTTTTTGATCAAAGAAGATTCATGGGGTCACAGAGTAATGGATGAAACTCACTTCTCAACATTTGATAAAGGAAACCAAAGAATGGAACCAGATATAGTTAGTGAAAATTAATAATAACAAGTAAAAGGAGTATATTATGTAGAACTTGAATGAAAATATTGGAAATGAATATAATTACCTAAGGCCTGTGAATAACATCTGTTTGAATATGGACACCAAATTTTCTTGCCATAGTGATGGCACTCAATATTGCAAAAATATTGTTGCAACTCCTAAGAGTCTCAGATTTAATTATAAACCACATTTACTAATGTGGTTGATATAGGCCGATATACATTATTTTCCACTTTTAATGATGTTAAGCTCTTTATATCAATCATATTAGAAAATGTAGTTGTGCTAGTAAGTACATATTGTCCACCAAATTCTTCTATTATTAAATAGAAATAGTTTATGGCCCAGGGTATAGGGATGGTCATAATTTGTTATATCAATTTGTTGGACAAATTTTTAAAGGAAGCATAACTGAAATCATGACAATTGATAAAAAATTAAAATATCTATATACAAGACAAATAATAAAAATAAAAATATATATGACTTCAAAGCAAGTTTTTCCTTGTCCATACATGAAAATGTTGAAGAGATTACACAACAAAGAATGGCATCCCTCACCAGATTTATTGATAAACCCAAAAAAATATTAAAAATATGTGCATTATTCAAAAGATTGGATTGTCACCAATCCTTCATTTATTTTGCAATTAAACTCTATTGGAATCTTGCATTAGGTTTAATTATTAACACTTCATTACATATTACAAATACTCAAATTTCCTTTTAACAGTTTATAAATTTTTGTTTGTAGTTGCACAAATTGGCATTGCATAGATATATACATATATAATAGTAATTTTGATATTGTACTTACCGCATGGCTTCACAATACTCATACAATGTTGTATTTAGTGGTGTTGGGGGATTTGTGGAAGAACTTGGGCTTGCCTCTTAATCAGAAGATTTTAAGAGATGCGATTCTTTCGATGGACCATGGTTAAATGCAAAAAAATGTGAAATTTGTAGTGAAATAATGAGTCAAACAATACCAATTTTCCATCTTTGTACAAAATAAGTTTCGAAATGAAATCTAGAGTAAGTGGTTTCCATAAAATCAAAATTTTTGGTCAAGAATTTTGGTCTAAACAACATTAGTCCATTATCCATTAAGTGCTCAATTTCAAATTTTAATTTTCTTATGCAACTGAATGGGTTTTTTATATGTTATTTGAAGCTCAAACGAGTTACGTTATGCAACACCTACTTGGTGCAATTTTTTTTTCCAGAATAAGATAAAAATTTGAAAGTGAAATATTGCTTCCCATTTGAAATAAAACCTCGGTAACCCTTCGATAAGTAAAATAATTTCAAATAGACATTGAAGGCCCTGGAGTTGATCCATTCAAGTCAGCCATCGAACTAGCAACTTAAAATGAATCTCACCTATATAATCACTGCATGTATGTTAGGCCCGTATAATACTGGCGTATTCCCTTATTGTTATTGTTAGTGTAGCCCCCTTATTGTTATTGTTGTGCCCATGTAGTCCCCATAATGTTATCATTGTGCCCCATAGAAGCCCACTATTGTTATTGTTGTGCCCTTACATTATTATTGTTATGTAGGCTCTGATTATATTGGGACCCCTTATACTCCTATATATAGAAAGTAGGTTTTTATCATTTGAATCATCCAAGAATTGTTCATTTATGTAATGTAAAGGAGGTTTCCTCCTCGAAGAGGTTGATTTCTAAGTCTTTAATCTATCTTTTATTATATTTTGTGAGTTGGTTTCATAACATTTGGTATCAGCTTTTTGGATTCTAGGGTTTCACTTCTTCAAATAGGTAATCTTGAAATTTTCGCTATAAATTTTTTTCTATGATGCTTAAGAAGCTGAAATTTTTACCACATGGAGCCAAAATCTTGATGAACTTCCTATAAACATTTCAGAACTTGTTTCACAATTATTTTGGAGATATGATCTGTGGAGTCAGGGTTTTTACAGGCTCTATAATTTCATATCAAACAAGTGACCGAGGGAAAATCGTCATAACTTTCGTTTCCAACATCGGATTGGAATTATGTAAAACGTGGTCGAAAGTGCACGGACTGCGATTTATTTTTTATCAATTTCAGGGCTAAAGTTCGAAACAGTGAAACATGGCACGTCATACAAGCTCGCTCTACTGAACCCGTCCATAAATAAGGCATTGTGGAGATCACACATAGCTTTTCCTTGAAGAATCCAAATTGGGTCTGACCTATGGCATTGGAAAGAAGACTCATAGGGATACTACAGGACATAATTTCAAATCTTGAGGATCTAAAATCACAGATATACATCAGTTTCAATATCGAGCTCCTTAAAGCAGGAAAAATGTGTGTTTTTTTTTCTAAATTGTATAACGTTTGTTTAAATAAATCCGTTTGAAGTGATTCCAAAGGGCATATTGAAGCATTGATATCAGTATTGGGTTCTATAATTCCTTCCAAAAATATTTCCACACCCATTAAGCCCTCAGAAAGCTCTACTATGATGCATGAAGAAGAAGAAGTGCAACATGATATATCAAAATTATGAGACCTAGTACAACAAATTTCGCTCTCACAAAAAGTAACCAAATGAAATGGAAGCTAATATGGATGTTTTAAAGAAATACATGGAAGATAAGATGGATGGTTTGTATAATGGCATGGATGGCATGGAAGCTAAGATCGATGGTATAGAAGAAAAACTGAAAGGAAATATGGAAGATATGAAGAATGGTCTAAAAGCAGACATGGAAGGTTTGACAAAGTTGATACAATAAATGATTCCTAATGGCGAAAGGGTGGTATATGAAACTCAAGATGAGAACAAAAGTATTTTTAATCATAATTTCTTAGACTCTAATCTTGGATTTAAGACCCACCATATTCCAAAGATTGATATGAGGAAGTTTGATGGTAAGGATTTGATAACATGGATACTACAAATGGAGCAATACTTTGAGCTCCATAATGTGCAACACACAAAAAAGGTACGTATTGCAATTTTATATTTATAATAAAATCAGTTTGTATGGTATCGATGGTTTTTCTCTCATAAACCACTTATCACTTGGTCAATTTTTACGGAGGAAATGATAGCATGTTATGAGGATACAAAGAGAAACACCTTCTTTATCCAATTGATAAATCTCAAACAGAAGGGTTCAATGGTGCAGCATATTGAGGAATTCCAAAAATTGGATATAAGGGTAAATAATATTCCATAGGAACATAGGATTGATGTATTCTTAGGGACTTTAAAGGATAACATCCAACATGAGGTTCGCCTTTGTGAACCTGATTCATTGGAAAAGGTATTCAAGGTAGTAAGAAAAGTTGAAAGAAAAATTATGGCAACAAGGAAGTCTACTAATCACAACTATTGATCAGAGTCTCAGTATTTTAGCTCAAAAATGAAAGTGCTCAATTGAATGAAAACAAAATGACAGCGACCGAACCGTCGCAAGGAATCTAAAGCAACTCTTTTCGTTGAAAACCGAATTCGGGAAGAAGTTATGGTCCGTTGATGGTCGTTCGTAATAGACAATTTTTAATCAAAAAATTGTAGAACAGGTATAGGCTGATGACATGGTAGCCAATCAACATTCAGGGAATCTTCTTTAGTTTTAGTCCAATGGGACTGTGACAAGTGTCACTGTGGGATTCGCCAGTTTGGTTTGTGATGGTAAAAATTGTCCAATGACCTCCTAAGGTTGAATTTGGGTTTATGGATTTATGTGCCGGAAATCATTTTTTTGTTATTTTTAAGATTTTATATATATATATATATATATATATATATATATATATATATTATGGTTTTCTATCATATTTTTTATTATATTAATATATATATATTAATATTTAATATCAATTTTAAATTTTAATTAACAATTATTAATTCTACATATTTTATATATATTTAAACCCAAATCAACGTTGATACAATGGAATTACAAACTTTTTAATTCACATTTAAATCAAACCTTATAATTCGCAAACAATGGTGTCTTATTATATTTGGTAAGTCCGCTATATAAGTCCGACCGAGATTAATTATCTGGTCTAAACCATAGCCAAAATATATTTTGGTGGAGGCTTATGTGGAGGTATACTTATAAATCAAAGGTTTCGAAATATATAAAATGCGTTGCAAAATATGGTAAGGAGGGGGTCGAGGTCAGGTTTGAACTAGTAACCTCCCCCCCAAAGACTATGCTCCACTACCATTGAGCCACACTCTGGTCAATTGAAAACCAAAGCTCTGAAATTATATTTGAAGGTTGTTGTAGGTTCCGACGGCGGAAAGGAGGGGGGAAACCCTCCTCCACGTGACCGCACGCATGAAACCAAGAGTCAACACCTCCACTAATCGGATTTTAAGTGCGCTTATCCACCAGTTAACTGCAACTTAACAACTAATTAATCCTACACCTAATTAGCAGCGCTTTTAGTGAAGTTTCTTTTTTCAAAGATTCCACCAAATTTGTCGGAATTAACTCCAATTTTCCAGATTTGGAGGGGAAATTTGGGGAAAGTTTTTTTTTTCCATAACTTAGTCAATTTTTGACTAAATTGAGCTTAGAAAGAGTCATTCTTTGCTAATTGGAATGCTATGAGCACATTGGAATAGCTTGCAAAGGCAGATGAGCTCATCTACAGAGGTTTTTGTTTCCTTGAAGAATTTTGAAGCCTGGGGCCACCAAGAGGGAAGGCCATGCCTAGAGCATCTCATAACCAAATTGAGTAAATAAATAGTCATTTTTGATAGATTTAGACATTTTGAACTCATTGGAATAGGTTCCAAGAGAATTTGATGCATGTAAACATAAATTTGAGCACAATTGAGCTAATACAGAGGCCCAAGCTATGAAGCTGGACCAAGGACATTTAGCCCAAGAGGGGTGAACTCCTTCATGAAAACTCTCTTTTTATAGATCATTTGCTATGGTTTATTGTTATTTATGTTGCTGATGTTCAACCATTTAAAATCATGTTTTATGCTTTCAAATACACTCATAAAGTTCCGTTTTAAGTACGTCTTTGACACACATAAGAAACAAGGGAACTTATACATCAAGAATAAGATCAGTAAATAAATTTTACATATGAAAATCAAATTAGGACAACAAAACTAACATTCAAATTCATATCAAGTTGGTATTAGAGCAAGGTTGAAAATCCTGGTTGAAAGGCAAGGTTATTTGCTTGATAGATTCTTGAAGTTTTGTACAAGTTTAATGGTTGCAAATTTGTGATGCTGACAAGGTTAAATTTGCAGAAAGTTGAAGGGAAATTGTTGGTTGCAAGTCCTGAGATTAGGACCAGAAGAAGGAGAGCTGAAAGAGCATCATCTTCACCCAAAATTCCACTCATAGTTGCACTTGAAGAACCTCAAGTTTTGTCTCAAGAATCTAAAATTGAAGAGGTACAAGCATCAAAAGTTGAGCTTGAATACATAGCCATCATGTCAGGTGTTGGAGAGACTCAATGACATTCAGAAGAGGAAGATGTCAAGAGAGACTTCAAAGACATACAAAGGATGGTTCAAGTTATGTTTGATGTATTTATTGTTGGGATAGCAGGAGAAGGTTCTAAGCCTCCATATGGAGAAGGAACTTCAAATGGTAAGAAGGATGAAGAGAGGAGTTCAAAGGGTATCTGAGGAAATCCACCTCTATATCCACCATCTTAATCATCCTCATCATCTCCATCTACATCATCTTCCACTTCCACCACAAAAACCACTCACACTCACACAAAAGCCACAAAGGGAAAAAGTCCATTACTCAAATTGGACGTTAAGTTTGAACTACCCATGTACAATGGTGAGGTAAATACAAAGAGGCTTGACAATTGGATACGTCAATTGATGTGTATTGCGGAATTCAGAACCTTCATGAAGATGACATAAAGATCCAGTTAGCTTCATTAAGGCTAGAAGGAGTAGCACTAGTTTGGTGGGAAGCAAAGACTTAAGAGGAAATGTGAATCCATGGTAAGATATCCATTTCTTGGGTTGAGTTTATTTCTTCCATTAAAAGGAAATTTTGTCCATTAGCCTATATGCAAAAAGTTATCATGAGTTGGCAAAATTTTAAGCAAGTCAAGGGTCAAACAATACAAGAATATACCCAGGAGTTTAGGAAAAGGGCTTTATTCTTAGGAATAAATTTGAATTCCCAAGATACACTCTTGAAATACATTGGGGGTTTACATTCCTATTTGAAACATACTATCCTTATGTTTAACCCAAGAAATTTAGATGAAGTTTGTGTACAAGCCACACACTTTGAGGCAAGGGGGAAACAAAACATAGATGAGAAAAGTGAAAGTGAGGGTAAAGGAAAAGAAAATTTTTATGGAAGAAGAAAAATAAATAGCTCTCTAAAAAGAGAGAAGGAAAAAATCACATGCAAAAACTGTTCAAAGACTGGCCATGATGAAGACCATTGTTTGCAACTTCATCCAGAATTGAAACCAAATAGACTGAAAGCCAAAGAGAAGGGGAAATTTGTTGCTATAGTTGAACATGACTTAGGGTCAAATTCAGTAGATGAGACAAATATTACAACCACGAGTTTGAAACGTAAACATGTTGCAAGCACTGGTACTTCAAATTGTTCAAATGATACTGTTGGGCCAGAATTGTAATCTACGGATAAATTATGCTTCCATAGGTAGGTGTTAGCCTAGAACAATAGGTGAAAGGCTATACTACCGCTTCTCCTAACTCAGAACAGATACATAGAGAGGATTGGATTCTTACTTGTTTCAGTCGCTTCCAAATGTCTCCTTTCTGTCGCTTCCACTACAGCTTCAAATTCAAACGGTTTTGTTGGCTGAATGCTTCCTGCAAGAAAGAACACTGAAACAACAGAAGATTCAATAATATAGATATCTATTCAAGCTAGTTAGCTAAATTAGTTAAGCATAAACTACATTCATCAACCAAGATCTTGCAATATGGAAAATCAAAGTAAACATAGATGCATGTAGGGAAAAACAAGAAGTACTCTTTATTGATGATAGAAGGAGAGGTTACAACCTAGTGACTGATTTGAAGTGACCTTCCAGAAGAGTTCCCAAGTCTCATCACAGCATAAATCTCTCTAGCAGTAGCTCCACAAATCAAACTCTCTATTGAAAATTCTCCATCATTTCTCTACTCAAATTCTTCCTCTTCAAACACTTAGATCTGTGTTCAATTTATAGATGAAATGTAGGTTGTTTTGTAATCAATAACATTCCAAAAATAGGCAAGACATGTTTCGAGTCATGTAGATGTCAAATGGACACTTGGATCCGAAGCTTGACACATGTGAACTCTTCTAGAAGACACTGGCCAAGTGGAGATTCCGGAACAATGAGAATTTTGCTCCCAATGTGACCAATGCACCTTTGAATGTCGAGAAGTGCTCTACAGAGCAGCCTTGAATGGGGCTACCTACATATGAAATGCACTTAGGCCCCTTAGAGCCAGTGTTGGTGAGCTCTCATATGTTAAATAATAAGCTTCAAACCATGGAAACCCTTGCTTGATGAAAGTCTTGTTTGATTTATGTTGTTTCTTGTCTTAGGGCATATAGCAACTGAGATGTTAGGGAAATATAGACCCTTGATCATCGGTCCTGGAGATGATGCCCAATTAACCAGGTCATTGGGAATGGTGCCCAAATTGACCTATAACAATTGCCCCCTAAAGCATGAGATCCAAATAATAAGAACATTTGATTGAGATGCTTTACACTGTGATGAACCTGGAAACAAAGAGGAACGGTCACCTGAATCAATATTACAATACATTACATCATGATATATCCTCTATTGATCATAATTTCTAAGGGTAGGCATTCCCATATTTAGCACTTAAAAAGATCTAATAACATGTACATAATTCAGAAAATCATCTACATTGGAATGTTGCCCAGGTGCAGACACACCTAGAGATATAGGCCCATGTTTGGATGACAATATGTATGTAAGGTAACCATACTGATGATGTGTACAACAATCTTGAAATTACAGCCTGGATGGCTGAAACTAGATCCCATCTTTATACT